>PVKS010002657.1:0-114968 GCA_004027875.1 Aplodontia rufa | reverse complement strand
TTTTTTTTTTTTTTTTTTTTTTTAAAGAGAGAGGGACAGTGAGAGAGACAGAGAAAGACAGAAACAACTTTATTGAGTTTTTCACATGGCCTTAGTTGCTCCAACACTCAGTTGTATACGTGGTGCTGGGGTTTGAACCCGGGTCCTCGTGCTTGCCAGGCAAGCGCTGAAACCGCTGAGCCACCGCTCCAGCCCCCCTACTTTCCTTCTTACATGTCTCCTGAACTAAAGTTATTGAAGGCCAAGATTAAATGTTATTTGTAAATCCTCAGTGCTTAGCCCACGACGTACTGTCAGTGCTCACTAAACATGTGCTGAATGACTCAACCAGAATATGTAAGAAACTAGATTTCTCTTTACAATCTTTGGAGAAAGTATCCCAACTCTGCTTTGTCCTACATTCCATCCAAAACAGCCTGCCAAATCACTAGCTCCTAGTTGGTACAAACAAGTCTAACAAATCAGTTTCCAACTTGTATGCTAGACTCCTTAAGCCCATTAATTCATCATCCACAATTTATTTTCATTACTTCAAAAAGCCTAAGAAGATGGGCACAGCGGTACATACCTGTAGTCCCTGCTTCTCAAGAAGCTAAGGCAAGATCACTTGAATACAGGAGTTGCCACTCAGCCTGGATAACATAATAAGACCACAGTCTCAAAAAAAAGGCCCAAGAAATTTTATATCAATCCATAATAAGGAGGCAAAGATCAGGTAACGAAAATAGTTTCTTTACTTCTACTCAAAATTTATCAAGTAACAGTGCTGGGGTTGGGAGTACAGCATAGTGTTAGAGGGGGATGCAAATTACAGATGTTAAGCTATGTTTAACTGCTGATTAATAGCTGCGGAGGGGGCTGGAGTAGCACTCCGCGGTTGGAGTGCTTGCCTGGCATGCCCAAGGACCCAGGTTCAAACCCCAGCACCACATACACATTAGAGAAACAAAGGCCAGATGAAAAATACATTCTTTCTCACCTTCTTAAAAAAATAAAAAATAAAATATAAAATATATATATATAGAGAGAGTTGTATCTTTTATTGAAAATATGATTCAAATTGCTGATTTCATAGTAACTACTGCCTAGAACCCCAAAAAGCAGTCTATGAGTTAAGTAAGGGTGGGAGTGATTTAAATATTAATTTCAAAGTTTTTAATTAAAAACTATGTGATTATATAGGGCTGGAGCAGTGGCTCAGCTGTTATGGTACTTGCCTGGCATGCCCGAGGATCCGAGTTCAAACCCCAGCACCACATACATACCGAAGTGTTGGAGCAACGAAAGCCACATGAAGAACTGAATAAAATTGATTCTCTCTTTCTCTCACCATCCCTCTCTCTTAAAAAAAAAAATGTGATTATAGAAACTAAGCAATTGTAGGGGCTGAAGCAATGGCTCAGTGGTTATGCGCTTGCCCAGCATGTGCAAGTACACGGGTTCAAACCCCAGCACCCACGTACACAACTGAGTGTCAGAGCAACGAAGGCCATGTGAAAAACTCAATAAAAATTCTCTCTCTCTCTCTCTCCCCCACTGTCCCTCTCTCTTTAAAAAAAGAAAGAAACAAGTCCTTCAAGGACTAAATTGAGATTTGTAAGGAAACAGCAAAGAATTCTTCTTTAGTCCCTGATTTTTCTTAAATGTAGCAACTCAAAGTTTTAAGTCAGAGTATTGAATGAAACTTTCTTCAACTACACAAACAAAGCTCAGTGGGAACCTATTTTGGAAGGCTTACTGATTGTCTTTCTTTGGTTCTCCACCTTTCCTCTCAGCAGCTTTTTCCTCTTTCTTCTACAGCTTCCTCAAATAACCAGCAACTACACAGACTACTAAAAATCTTTGCTTTTCTCTTCACTATCTCCATTTTGCTTATACATTATCACAGACTTGTTTTTCCAATGCTTTCTGTTCAACTGACTTCTATCTTCCCAATTCAAACATCTTCAGTTATCTTCATTTGTTAAATGAATCAAGTGTTCCATTCATTTCAAACTCGGTGTCCTAAAATGAACTTATCTGCCCACTCTCAAAATAATGTACAAAATTAAATCCTATGTCTTTCTTACCCAATCAGTGACAGCACCAATTTTCAGTCTCAAAACCCTGGAGTCAGGGCTGGAGCAGTGGTTCATCCCTTATGGCGCTTGCCTGGCAAGCATGAGGACCACAGTTCAAACTACAGCATACACAACAAAGTGTCTGAGGAACAAAAGTCACATGAAAAACTAAATAAAGACTGCTTCTCTCTTTCTTTCTCTCTCTCCCTCTCTCTCTCTCTGTCCCTTCTTTAAAAAAAAAAAAATAACAATCTTGGAGTGGATAGTTATGCATGACTGATAATAGTTACTGATTGTATGCATGTATTTTAATTGTATTTTACAAACATGATGCCTAGAGGTTTTGATAAGCAATATATTTTATTTGGACTAAAACAGAATTTCAGAGAAGAATGATCTGTTATTGGCTCTAGTAATTATCTAGTGAGAAAGTGTATTATTGGATTAAAAAAAAAAAAAAACACCTTGGAGTCAGGGGATGGAGCTGTGGCTCAGCAGCTGGAGTCCTTGTGTGACATACATGAGGACCCCGATTCAAACCCCAGCACCACCTATACAACTAAGTGTCAGAAAAAAACAAAATTGATTCTGTATTTAAAAAAAAAAACAAGCCTTGGAGTTGCCTGTAAACCCCTGGGGTAGGAAGAACCCAAGTTTAAGACTAGCCTGAGTAATTAGCAAAACTCCATTACAAAATTATAAAAGGGCTAGAGCAGTGGCCCGGCAGTTACTGTGCATGCCTGGCATGCGCAAGGACATGGGTTCAAACCCTAGCACCATGCATACAATGATGTGTTGGAGCAACGAAAGTCACATGAAAAACTAAAGAAAACTGATTCTCTCTCTTTTTTCTCTTTCTTGCCGTCCCTCTATCTTTAAAAAATAAAATTATAAAAAAGAGGTGAGGGGGAGGCTGGAGCAGTGGCTCAGAAGTTCCAGCACTTGCCTGGCATGTGCAAGGATGCGGGTTCAAACCCCAGCACTATGTACACAACGAAATGTCGGAGCATTGAAAGCCACACGAAAAACTAAAATTGATTCTCTTTCTCTCTCACTCACTGTCCTTCTCTAAAAAAAAAAAAAGAAAAGAAAAGGTGGGGACACAGTTCTGTGGTAGTGTTCCCTAGCACGAGGCCCTAAGTTTGATCCCCATTACCACAAAACAAACCTCGGAGTCAATTTGAATGTTTTCTCCATCAAGGATATTCCAATCCCTAAGCTTTTTCCTTAACAGCTTCAAGGCCTGATCGTCCTTTCCATTTCATCTCCCTCTAGCCTGTATGTGCACTGGCACAACCTTAGATAACCTTCAGTGGTCTCCATGTAGTCTCCATGCTTCCTGTCTATCTCAGTTCATCCAGCACCATCTTTCACCTTCCTCTAGCAACAAGGTCTTCGAAAACCTTTCCCTGCTATGGGATAAAAGCAGATTATGTACAGCTAGATATCCAAAGGTTCTCCAAAACTGTCCCATGCACAACACATTCACTGCTTTCCACTACTGCCAAATCAGTCTTTTTTTTTTTTTTTTTTTTGAGAGAGAGAGAGAGGGATAGTGAGGGAGAGAAAGAGAATCAATTTTACTAATTTTTTCATCAGCCTTTCTCTAACACTTAGTTGTGTATGTGGTGCTGAGGTTTGAACCCAGGTCTCGTGATTGCCAGGCATGTGCTCCAGCCCCCAAGTGGGTCTTCTAACTACCACGAACACACCATGTACCATTTCCGAAATGCTGACCAAGACTCTGCTCATGCCACTTCCCTCAACTGTTGATATCCTTCCCCTTAACTTCAAGTCTGCCCAAATTCTCCTTCCTAGTCTTACAGTCCTCACTCAATTTCAAGGCTCTGTCTCCTACCTCCATTAGAAAATACTTTAGATTCCTTAATTGTTTGGATTATCTAAGAGGTAGAGGTGATATCTCAGGTTCTTTTCTATCTTTTCAATAATTTGTACATATTGTTATCTAATAAAAACCTGCTAGGTTATTCCTCCATGAGACACCCATTTTATGCAAGAGTTCTTCTGGGGTAACTGCAACTGGTGAAACATAAGGTGGTCATCCATGTTTGGGCATTACCCCAGGATAAATATGTATATATACTTTGGTTATTGATGGTCTAATAATGTTTCCCTCTCATTTGTATCTCTATATACTCTTAATAAAAAAAAAAAAACCTGCTCCTCCGATCACTAAATAAATAATTATTGTGTGCCAACTGATTATCAAGCTTAATCAGTGGTATCAAAACAATGGCCAAGGGACTGGAGTAATGGTTCAGCAGTTACAGTGCTTGCCTGTCATGCACGAGGATGCAGGTTCAAACCCCAGCAACACATACACAACAAAATGTCAAAGCAGCAAAAGCCACATGGAAAATTAAATAAAAATTGATTCTTTGGGCAGGAGTGGTGGCTCAGTGGTTATGGCACCTGCCGGGCAGGTACAAGGACCTGAGTTCAACAACAAAGTGTTCAGAGCAACAAAGGTTACATGATAAACCAAATAAAAATTGATTCTCTCTTTCTTTCACTGTCCCTCTCTCTTTTAAAAAAAAAAAAAAAAAAAGGGTTGGAGCAGTGGTTCAGTGGTTACTGCACTTGCCTGGCATGAGCAATTATGTGAGTTCAAACCCCAGCATTACGTACACAACGAAGCGTCCAAGGGATGAAAGTCACGTGAAAAACTAAATAAAAATTGCTTTTCTCTCTCTCTCTCTCTCTCTCACTGTCCCCTCTTTCTTGAGGGGAAAAAAAAGGCCAAGCCAAGTTTGGCAGTGCATGCCCATAATCCCAATTGACTCTAAAGGCTGAGGCAAGAAAATCACAAGTTCAAAGCCAGCCTCCAAAACTTAGCAAGACCCTAAGCAACTTAAAAAACTAAAAGGGCTGAAGATATGATTCAGTGGTTAAGCACTCCTGGATTCAATCCTGTTACAAAATAAAGAAAGAAAGCAGAAATGGAGGGACAGGATGACATAACACTTCTCTGAGTATATCCTCCTTATATAACTCTGACTCTTAGAACCAAAGCAATGTTCTACATATTCATAACATAAAAGCAAAAGTAGAGGAATGGGGTTAGAAATTCTGAAACTAAGTTTATGTGTATACTAGAATAAAATAAGTAAACAGACTTATTTTATTCTACTATAAGAGCCAGGTTTCTTAATGCTATAGAAAGAAGTTAATGTGGATTAAAAGGGGCTGGAGCGACTGCTTGGTGGTTGATTCTCTCTTTTCTCCTACTATCTCTTTCTCTCTCTTTTTAAAAAGAAAAAATAAATAATATTCTCTCTCTCTCCCTGTCCCTGTCTCTCTCTTTTTTGTTTTTTAAAGAGAGAGAGGGACAGTGAAAAAGAGAATCAATGTTATTTAGTTTTTCATGTGGCCTTCACTGCTCTGACACTTCATTGTATACATGATGCTGGGGTTCATATCCACACTGAGCCACCACTATACCACCCCTCTCTCTTGAAAAAAAAAAAAAAGAAAAAAGTTAAACAAACCAAAGAGGTATTACAAAACTGGAAATATCAGTGTAAACTCAGGCTTTTCAAAATATATAGATACTGAAATTCAGAAACAGGTACATATCTACATGAGTTAGTATACACCTACATATTTCCTAACTCTGTCTGCTGAGAAAGATTAAAAGCCAAAAGACCTCTGTAACAATGATACATACAGGGGACTGGTGCCGTGGCTCAGCAGTTAAGGCGCTTGCCTGGCATGAGCAGGACCCAGGTTCAAACTCCAGCACCATGTACCCAACTAAGTGTCAGGCCAGCGAAAACCAGATGAAAAAATAAACAGAAACAAAATTCCGCCGCTCACCCCCCCCACTCTTAAAAAAAAAAAAGATACACATACCTAGGAACCCAGACTTGTTCTAACATCTCCTTCCATCTCCCTCAGTAGTACACGACTGTGACCCTAGCTACTCAGTAATATGAGGCAAGAGAATACCAAATTGAGAGCCAATCATGGCAACTTATCGAGACCCTGTATCAAAATAAAAAGTGCTGGGGCTGGGGCGGTGGCTCAGTGGTTAAGGTGCTTGCCCGGCATGCTCAAGTACATGAGTTCAAACCCCAGCACCCACGTACACAACAAAGTGTCAGAGCAACGAGGGCCATGTGAAAAACTCAATAAAAATTGATTCTCTGTCTCTCTCTCTCATTGTCCTTCTCTCTTAAAAAAAAAAAAATACAATAAAATAAAATAAAAATAAAAATAAAAAGGGCTGAGGATATAGCTCAGTGATAAAATGCCCTGAGAGATGGGGGGAGTCCTTGGAGAACTGGTTGATCCCTAGACAGAAAAGGGAAAATGTAACATGAGACTGGAACATCTTGTGTACCAGAAAGTAAAGAAATAATTTTTTTAAAAAGGTGGTGGCTTTCTCAGAGACACAGGAAACAACCTGACGGAACCCGATAGTCAAAGCAAGAACAACTTGAACAACAATACAAAGAATGATAATTCTGAACTTTAATTCAGAATAAAATACACTCAAGAGTTCATGATGATGCAAATAAATAAAAAGAAAAATACCTTTATCATAGAATTACATCAATAAAAGTCACAATTAGGCAACTCCAGTTGTAAATGCTGCAGACAAGATCCACTAGGAAAAGAAACATTCATTATTTGCAGTCTTGAAGTGTCGCCCATAAGCTACTCATCAACTACGAAGGGAAAAGCAGTGACTCCATAACACGCACCAGTTTAATAAATGAATCATCGCCATATTAACATTAACATCAGGACCCTGCTGATGATGATACACTAAAAAGAATGTATAACCTCATTACTTTCATGAGAAAACACTGAGCAAATCCAAACTGAGGGCCATCCTTTAAAGTATCAGATTAGTAACCTGTTTAAATGTCAAGGTCAGGGCTGGGGGGTATAGCTTGAAGGTACAGCAAGTGCAAGGTCCTAGTTTCAAATGTAGTACCACACACACACACACACACACACACACACACGCACAAAAGTGTCAAGTTCATGAAAGATAAGGAAAGACTGGAACATTTATAGGCTAGAGGAAGCTGGGGAAAAAAATAAATAAATAACAAGCTGGGGGACTGGAGCAGTGGCTCAGAGATAGAGCACTTGCCTGGCATTCGTGAGGACTGGGGCTCAAACTGCAGTACCACATGCACATCTAAGTGTCAGAAAAACAAAAACCCGATGAAAAAATAAATAAATAGACTCTCTCAAATAAAAAAAAAGAAAGAAAGAAAGAAAAAGAAAAATAATAGGCTTGGGACTATAGCTCAGTGGTAGTACACCTGCACAACACAAAAGGCAGAGGTTTCAATCCCCATACCACAGGGGAGGCGGATGGTGCAGTAGGGAGAGGGGAGAGAGAATTAAATGCTATTAGGATTCCGGAACAGAAACAGATTATTAGAAAAACAGGTGAAAGCTGAATGAGATATGCAGTTGTTTAGTTAACAAGACTGCACCAGTGTTAATTTCCTGTTCTATTTGATAATTATACTATGTTGTAAAAGATATTACTATCAGGGAGAGTAAACAAGGGATGTAAAGGAACCACTACTACTTCTTTGGCTATATTTCTGTTAAGTCAAAAATCAGGTCATTGGGGCTGGAGCCCAGTGAGAATCAATTTTATTTATTTCTTCATGTGGCCTTTGTTTCTCTGACATTTAGTTGTGCATGTGGTGCTGGGGTCTGAACCCAGGTCCTTGCACATGCCAGGCAGGCACTCCAACCCATGAGCCACGAGGCTCCAGCCCCTCTCTATCTTAAAAAAAAAAATTAGTTCAAATACTGTTTTCCTTTTTTAAAATTAGGGCTGACATAACTTGCTCCTAAGTTGGTTCACATGCTAATGTTAAAGAGCTCTGCAACTTAAAAAAGAATAAATACAAATTGTCGAACAAAGGGATGGAAAATGCTGTCTCACTAAAGTTTTAGTAACACATCTAGAAATAGCATAGAAATTCCTAATTTTCTAAGCTCTGAAATAAGTTACTGAATGGGGTAATCATATAATTTATCATCCAAATCAGGACCAGAAGAGGAAAAAGGAGACCCTTTGGTCATCCTATTAGGTCAGTGGTCAATGTCACTGAAGATCTCAAATCACTCTGAGTTGGCATAAACTTCATGGTTAGGCAGGTCATCACTCATACCTCCCTCAACCTCTGGAGCAAAGGTACAAGGGGGGGCTGGAGCAGTGGCTCAGTGGTTTTGGCGCTTGCCTGGCAAGCATGAGGACCCGGGTTCAAACCCCAGCACCACGTACACAACTAAGTGTTGGAGCAACTAAGGCCATGTGAGAAACTAAATAAAGTTGTTTCTCTCTTTCTGTCTCCCTCACTATCCCTCTCTCTTTAAAAAAAAGAAAAAAAAAAAAAAGCACAAGGGGACACAGCTGACCCAGAGAAGCTCGAAACCCCCACAACTTAGAATAATAATCCATGTTTCATGATGGTAACACTCTTCAAACATATTTTTTATAACTTACTAAGTGTCTACTATGTGTAAAGGAAAATAAGCAAATGCATACTTACATGTCACATACATATGTGCTCTTATTAACAAATATGCAAGGCTGGGGCGCAGTGGTGCACACCCATAATCCCAGCGGCTTGGGAGGCTAAGACAGAAGGATTATAAATTTAAAGCCAGCCTCAGCAACTTAGTAAAGCCTTAAACAACTTAGTAAGACACTGTTTCAAAACAAAAAATAAAAGTATTGGAGATATGGCTCAGGAATTGAACACCTGGGGGTTCAATCCCTGGTACCAAAAATAATAATTTATAAAACTTAGAAAGTAGATATAGCTGGGCACAGTGGCACAAGCCTGTAATCCCAGCAATTCAGGAGGCTGAGGCAGGAGAACCAAAAGTTCAAGACCAGCCCCAGTAACTTAGCAAGACCCCATCTCAAAATAAGAAATCAAAAGGGCTAGGGATGTAGCTCAGTGGCAAAGTATCTCTGGTTTCAATTCCAAATAATAAATAAAATTAAAATAAAAAATAAAAAGTAGATATAATTTTATTAAATCAGTAATCTCATTCTTTCATTATATTACTTCAATTTTTAGTCTCTCAAAAGGTTTTTTTAGTGGAAAATCTTGTCCAAAACCAACAAAAAGTTTTTATTAGACCTGAAAAGTTATAAAATGACTCTCCTTTCATGTGGTCTTTTTCTAAAAAGCAAAAAGAATCCTGTTCAACAGAGGCTAGCACTACTTCCCAATTTTATTTCTTCATAATAATATATATATCAGAATAGCCTTTGGCTATAACTTCATGAATCAAAAATCAAATTTAAAAAATGCTTAAATGGGGGCAGGAGCAGTGGCTCAGTAGTTGGGAAGTGCTTGCCCAGCATATGCAAGGACCTCTGTTTGAACCCCAGCACAAAATTCAAAACTAAGTATAAGAGAAACAAAGGTCACATGAAAAAATAAATAAAAGTGATTCTCACTCGCTTTCCCTTTCTCTTAAAAAAAAAAAGTGGAAAATTAACTCATAGGCTTGGTCTGTAAAATAAACCCCTCCTTTTCCATGTTCCTATTGCTCATGTCTACCTGTTCCCTATCAATTTCACTACAAAATGTTAAAAAAAAAAAAAAAACATGTTTTAGGACAGAACATTCTATGTGCAATACAATAACCCAATAATCTACCTTTATGCACAATATCAGGTCTTACCCTGAACAAGTAAAATACTCAACTGCCCATACTTTATTTTTTACGAGGCTATCCATGCCTAGTAGGAATTTACCTTCAGAACAAAAGCAGTCAAGGTGCTGAAGCTCAGCAGTAGAGTGCTTACCTGACATGCCTGAGGACCTGGGCTAGAACCCAGCACCACATATACAACTAAGTGATGGAAAAACAAAACCACAGGAAAGAATAAATAAGATTCTCTCTCTTTAAAAGAAAGAAAGAGGGCTGGAGCAGTGGCTCAGCGGTTACAGCACTTGCCTGGCATGCACTAGTATGCGAGTTCAAACCCCAGCACCATATACACAACAAGGTCTCAGAGCATCGAAGCCACATGAAAAACTAAATAAAATTGATTCTTTCTCTTTCTCTTTCTCTCCCTCTCTCTTTTAAAGAAAGAAAGAGGGGCTGAACAGTGGCTTGGCAGTTACAGCGCTTGCCCAGCAGGCACTAGGACCGAGTTCAAACCCCAGCACCCGCATACACAAAGAGGTGTCAGAACAACGAAGGTCACATGAAAAACTAAATAAAAACTGATTCTGTCTTTCTCTCTCTAAAAAAAAAAAAAAGAACAAAAGCAGTCAAATCTTTTGAGTTGTTCTGATTTAAGGCCTGATAAAAAAGTTAGAAATGGGCTGGAACAGTGGCTCAGTGGTTACGGCACTTATCTGGCAGGCGTGAGTGAGCATGCGGGTTCAACCCCAGCACCACATATAAAACAAAGCGTGTCCAAGCAACGAAAGCCACATGAGAAACTAAATAAAATTGATTCTCCCTTTGTCCCTATCTCTTTAAAAAAGAAAAGAAAAGAAAAGAAAAAAGGAAGTTAGAAATGAAAAAAGCTCATTTATTCAATAGGCCTTATTTTATAAACACATCTCAATAAATTTCAAATGTTTAATGGATCATAAAACCTTACAAGTGCCAGGCGTGGTGGCACACACCTGCAATCCTAACAACTCAGGAGGCTGAAGCAGGTGTATCTCAAGTACAAGGCCAGTCTCAGCAACTTAGCAAGGCCCTAAGCAACTTAGCAAGACCCTGTCTCAAAATAAAAAATTTTAAAAAGGGCTGGAGATGTGGTTCAGTGATTAAGCACCCCAGAGTTCAATTCCTGATAACCCCCCAAAAAAAGGATTGACACGCATGAAAGTCTAACTTCTTATATTCATTCCAAAACCCCTAGAATCTAAATCCACTATCATACATATTCCTACCATCAGAATCCTCCACTCCAAGCACACAGATCAGGCCTGAGAACGCAGCATACACCATGCTTGTTTCAAAGCCCAAATCTTTGTGTTGGTCACTCGCTCATAATGCACACCCTAGTTCCCATTTGCATTCAAGTTGTTTTGTTTTTGTTTTTTGCAGTGCCAAGTATCAAACCTAGGGTCTCAGGCTGATATAGTTTACATTTTTTTTTAAGAGGGCCAGTGAGAGAGAATCAATTTTACTTAGTTTTCCATGTGACATTCATTGCTCCAACACTTCGTTGGGATACATGGTGCTGGGGTTCAAACTCACGTCCCTGTGCATTCCAGGCAAGAGCTATAACTGCTGAGCCACCACCCCATCCCTACATACTGTTATATGTAAGACACAAAGCAGTCTAGTACTTGCCTCAGGCAAGGAGAACTAGGGGCAACTTATATGCTTATATATTATTCCCCAGGGCCTAGTATGAATAAAGTCAGGAGTCATCCAATGCACCCTTTCTTAGTACCCTTTCTTACATGCCTTTATTATATCTTCAAGGTTCAGTCCTTCCCATTCTCCATGAAAAATATTCTCATTAAAAACTGGCTGCATTCAGTCTTCATTTCTACCTACTTTTCTCCTATCATTCCAAAATTCTGTTTATTCCCACACTTCAATGCTGCTTTCCTAACTCCACATGAATTCTTCACGATCTTCTCCTCCTTCCTTCAATCACTCCCTAGATCTAACACTTCCTGAAAACCAAGTTAAAAAAAAAAAATCAAGGAAATAAACAGCATGGGGGTGATGCCTATAATCTGCAGAAGTCAGGAGACTGAGACAAGAGGGTAGTAAGTTCAAGGTCAGCCTGCGCAACTGAGGGAGACCTTCAAACCCAAAAAATAAAAAGAATGGGGACATAGCTCAGTGGTACAGCACCCCTGGGTTCAATCTCCTGTACCATAAAAGAAAAACAAAGAGTAAAAGAGGAGGGCTGGAGCAGTGGCTCTGCAGTTACAGCGTTTGCCTGGCATGTGCGAGTACTGCAAGTTCAAACCCCAACACCATGTACACAATGAAGTGTCCAAGGAATGAATGTCACATGGAAAACTAAATAAAAATTGCTTCTCTCTTTTTCTCTCTCTCTCTCACTGTCCCTTCTTTCTTTAAAAAGAAAAAAAAAAATAAAAGAGAAGGGGAGGGAACTATAATATATATATATGTATATGTAAATATATACGCATGTATATACATAAACACAAATCATAATAAATACCACTCTGGCCAACAGCTTTTTCAAAAACATAGTATACTTAAATATAAGGATTAAAGTGGATTCAAAAGAATAAAGAAATGTAAATAACATGGAAGGAACTATGATGTTGAGTTTTAGCACTGTAAATTACAGGCACAATTACTGAAAAACATTTGACTTACGGATAAAGGTTTGAGCTCTCCTGTTTTCTAACAAGCAGTATAACTTATGATCTACACCCCAAAGGTACAAAGTATATGCCTAAGAAACAAAATTTCATTTATATTCCAAACTGACTATTCAAAAGTACTTTTTGAAAATATTTCCAATGAATTCCATGGTTATGAGTAACTATTATACACCAATAAAAAATGTTTTTTTCTTTACGTGGGGGGGAGAGAGAGAGAGAAAAAAATGAATCAACTTGATAGTTTTTCATCTGGTTTTCAATGCTCCAACACTTAGTTTTGTATGTGATTCAGGGGTCTGAACCTGGGTCCTTGCGCATGCCAGGCAAACACGATACCTCTGAGCCTCTGCTCTAGTCCCGTTAAGTAATTTTTTTTTTTTTAAGCAAGAAGGACAGTGAGAGAGAGACAGAGAAACAGAGAGAATCAATTTTTATTGAGGTTTTTCACATGGCTTTCGTTGCTCTGAAAGTTAGTTGCGTACCTGGATGCTGGGGTTTGAACCCATGTACTTGTGCATGCTGGGCAAGCACCGTAACCGCCGAGCCACCACTCCAGCCCTGCTTAAGTACTTTTTGATGGCAGATAGTTGAGTAACAAAATAAGAAAAATACAAGAGCTGGGAGTGTAGCTTAGTAGTAAAGAACTTGCCTAGTATGGGCAAGGCTTTGAGTTCAATCCCCAGCACCACAACAGAGAGAGAAAAAAAAAAATTAGGAAAATGCTAACTATATATAATTTGACCTTAAGTTATATTACAAAAAAGGACAATATTAAAGTTCAATAAATTAAAATCCATAGAGGATAAAATACAGTACAGTAGCTGAGCATGTGTTCAGCATGCAGGTGGTCCTGGATTCAGTCCCCAGCATCAAAAATAAATAAAATCCATAGAAAAAAGAACAGGAAATAAGCATATTAAAATGTTTACAGAAATTATCCCTATTTACCAAGATTATAGGTGATTTTTATTTCCTCCTTTCCTCTGTTTTCTAAATTTCCTGTTCCATGTAATCACTAAACAACTTTTTTAACACTAATATTTGACTACAGATGTTCCTCTTCGACCTTTATACCAACCCTCAGCAACTATGCTTCAAATACAAGTCAGCCGGGGTTGGAGTGGGTGGCTTAGCAGTTATGGTGCCTACCGGGCATGTGCGAAGACTCGGGTTCAAACCCCCAGCACCAGTATACAACTATTTGTCAGAGCAACGGAAGTCACATGAAGAACTAAATAAAGCTGATTTTCTTTCTCTTTCACTGTCCCTCTCTCTTAAAACAAAAAAAATGATAAGTCAGCTACTTTAGTTTTGTCAAACTGGGTCAATGCTATCCCATCTCAAAGGAAATTACAGAACTATTTTCAATTCAATTACATATCAGTGCAAAGTAATTTTAGAGCAGACTTGAATACTAAAATTGAGTTGTGATACCATCCATATTCACCCTAAGACATATCTTAAATTGACCCCAGACTCAACATTTCATTTGATAAATATTTACTGATTGTCTACTATCTGTCAAGCACTATTCTAGATGCTGGCAAGTCCACAGTGCACAAGACAGACAAAAATCTGCTTTCATGGAGTTTACATTCTATTGACAGAATTCCATGTCTCCTAAGAATCAGGCAGTATAAAACAACTACTACTTAAGATAATACAAGTCATAAAAACTGACAAATTTCAGAAGTACTTAAAATAGCTTAAACTATCTCAAATTTCATCTGAGGCTACAGGAGATTGAAAAACGCCTTCTGGTTGGCAACAAGCCAAGGAACCAGAAGCCATTTGAGAATTCAGAAGCAGCCTGATATCCTGTAATACTGCATCCATGTAAATCTCAGCTGCAGTTTATTCACTGCTTGAAGTTATACATCTGGCTAAAAATTAGGAAACTGCTTATTATTATTTTAGCTCAATGTATTATTCCTAAGTAAAAACAGACTGATCACAGCAGTTTATTGCAGAACTTACTTTCCTTCATACTGCATCATCATGGAGTCAGCCAGACACTCACCAGGGAAGCCTCTGGTCTCAAACCATCCCACAACTGACTATTACAGTCTTATTTTCTAAAGTGATAAAGGCACTTCAGACTCTCTGGCTACATAGCCAGTAAGCCAAAAACGAGAGGCTTCTGTTCTTATATATAACAAGATGTCTTGTCTCTGATCCATATTAGCATGCTTCTAATATAATAAGCTGCCATAGAAAAAAATCACTGTCCATCAGACAAATATTATCTATTGGTCCCTATAAGACCTTCCCCTGTTCTTGCAAGAATAAAACCTCAAAGCATAATCTTCAGAAACAAAAGCCATTATAGGGATGGAGCAGTGGCTCAGTGGTTACAGCACTTGCCTGGCATGCACCAGAATGTGGATTAGAACCCCAGCGCCATGTACACATCGAAGTGTACAAGCAACGAAAGCCACATGTAAAGTTCAATAAAATAGATTCTATCTCTCTGTTCCTCTCTCTTTAAAAAAAAAAAAAATTAAATCAAATAATAAAAAATAAATAAATAAAATGTAAGAGTCAAACTCAAACCCAGATTTTTTAACTCCATGTCATGGGCACTGCTGAATATACCAAGCTTAATCTTATATTTTAAGGCCAGCAGGTATCTTTTTTTTTTTTTTTTTAAGAGAAAGAGAGGGAGGGAGATAGAAAAAGAGAATCAATTTTATTTATTTTTTCATCTGCCTTTTGTCTCTTGACACTTAGGTGTGTATGTGGTGCTGAGGTTTGGACCTGGGTCCTCACGCATGTCAAGCAAGTGCTCCAACTGCTGAGCCACTGCTCCAGCTTCCAGGCACCATTTTTAAGCCACCATTTAATATCAAAATGGCAGGGTTATTATGTGATAAAGTGAGGAAACCAGGAAAGATTAGTTACATATCTCCTCATATGTTAATTTCTCAGGTTATCATGCAGAAGATACTCTGAATCTATACCAATTGTGTTTTGACCCCTGCTTTTCTATGGTACCTTCCCTCGCTTCCCAGCTCCAGCAAACAAACAAAAAAAAGGGAAAAAACCTGAAACATGACTGAAATCCATTTTATTAAAATTTTTTGCAACAGCAATGGAATTGGGAAAAGTAGGTTTGTAGAAGAGAAGCTATGTAATCCTTCAAATTTAGTTCAGATGTCAACTTCTTCTAGGAAGCCTTTATTCTTTCTTCCCCAGACTAGACACCTAGTAGAGATGACACTGTTACTTGCCTCATAATATTCTGTCTGTTTACCTGTCTGGATCAAGTTCGTTGACAAGAAAGATTACACTGTTTCTCAACTCCAGACCTAGCACCAGTCTGGGCACGCAGTAGGTGTTGAATAAACAAATGAATGAATTCATAAACTTTATCACTTACACCAAAGCTCCAATACAAATGACTAAAATGTGGCAGTCCTCTTCATTTTAACATAAAACTTGGTTTTCAAATATTTTTTAGAAAATGGGCCTTTTGGGGCTGGGCTTGTGGCTCACTGATAGGACACCTGCCTAGCAGTATACTCAAGGGCCTGAGTTTCTGAGTTCGATTCCCAGCACCACTTACACAATGAAGTGTCAGAGCAACAAAAGCCACATGTAAAACTAAATAAAAAAATTGATTCTTGGACTGGAGCGGTGGCTCAGCAGTTTCGGTGCTTGCCTGGCAAGCACGAGGACCCGGGTTCAAACCCCAGCACCACATACACAGCTAAGTATTGGAGCAACTAAGGCCATGTAAAAAACTAAATAAAGTTGTTTCTCTCTCTCTCTCACTGTCCTCCTCTCTCTTTAAAAACAAAATAAAATAAAACAAAAACGTATCAGAAACTTCAATATGGAAAAGCAACATATTGGTACTTAGGTGATTCAAACTTTTTAACTTTTTAGTCGGAGAATCTCCATTTTGCACCTGTCTCCCTCACTCCTTCCTATGATAGGATCTGCACTCAATAGTTAACACTTTCTTGATGGTGGGGGCTTATTGAGGAGTACAGAGACCAATGGCCGCTACAGTAGCTGCAAAATTCCAGTTGCTAGTTATAATCACATTTTTGATGGAGGTATTCCCGACTTCCAAACAGGCAGAAACATGCACTAATTCAAATACAGAGAGCCGATGCTTAAAGGGTCAGTGAGATGAAGATAACCTACTTGTCTAACAGTATGTGGCTATGAACTAATTAAATAAGGTACAGTATCATTGTGTTCTAGATTATTCCACAGAGCTTCTTTTCTGTATATAAACCCTCCCCTGGCTCTCAAATATAGGAGAGTGAGTATTCTTCCTCTCATTCTCACATGTGGGTTGGATAAGAAGTAGCACAGCATATTAAAAGGGCAAGTATGGGCTTAGAGTCAGTCAGTGTGAATCACAGACCACCCTTTACCATGCAGATAACCCTGGCAACACGACTAACTCTCTGCACTCCAATTTCCTTCTGTGTAAAACAGCTACAATATCTACATTAGAGTTCCTGAAGAATTAAACAAGATCACGCATGCATGATCCCTAGACAGTAAGCACTCAATAAATGGATATTGTTGTTGTTGCTGTTGCTGTTATTATTATTTAGATCTCCCTTTGACAGAGAGGCAAAAAAAAGACAGCAAACATTACTGGTTCAGCCTGTAATATAAAACTAAAAATCAACACAGGGGAGAAAAAGGAAAATTATAATATCAAAAAAAAAGGAATATTACTTTTCAGTAACGTTATCAGCTGGGTGTGGTACCACACACTTATAATCCTAGTTGACTGAGGAGGACGAAGCAGGAGGATCAGAAGTTGGAGGCTAGTCTCAGCAACTTAGTGAGACCCTAAACTACTTAGCAAGCCCTGTTTCAAAAGAATTTTTAAAAGGTCTAGAGATGTATCTCCATGGTAAAATACCCTGGGTTCTATTCCCAGTACAAAATAATAATATCATATATCTACCACAAAACAGCTCAGAACACAAGTCATTTTCTGGTCAATACAAGTCTTTACCAAATTTAGTTCCTGCAAAGAACCCACTGTCCGATTTTCTTAATCAATCTGGCTGCCCCAAAACAGTAACTAGACTCCCTGGAAGTGTCAACAGCCCTGAGAGAAATTACACTCTGAAGTCTTTCCATATAAATAGAGAGAACACCCTGTATTCATAACAGATTTAAAAATTGTTCTGTTTAAGTAAGAACTATTTGGGCACCTGAATTCAAACTCATTTATCTTGACTTGTCTGAAGGGTGACCAGTTTCAATCTAAAGAGCTAGGCTTTTTTTTTTTTTTTTTAAGACAGAGAGAAAGGCACAATCAAATTTTTACTTAGTTTTTCAAGAGACTTTCATTGCTCTGACACTTTGTTGCGTATGTGGTGCTGGGGTTCGAACCCTATCCTTGCACATGCCAGGCAAGCACCGGAACCACTGAGTCACTGCTCCAGTCCCAAAAGCTAGGCTTTTAATACGGGTCTGAGAACCCCCTAAAAAATCTAAGCCAGATTTTCTGTGTATGGACAGTTTTCTGTGGAAAGGGTCAAAGCAGCGTTCATCAAAATGTAAAAGTTGAACAGTGTGACGGCCCACGCCTATAATCCCAGCTACTCCAGAGGCTGAGACAGGACAACCCCAACCAAGTTCAAGATCACCTGGGCAACTCAGGAGACCCCGCCTCAAAATAAAATTAAAAGGGCTGGGGGTGTAGCTCAGTGATAGAGCACTTGCCTAGCATGTGCCAGACCCTGGGTCCCATTCTCAGTACCACCAAAAAAAAAAAAAGTAAAAGTTGCTAATTACCCAATGAAAGGCTGAAATGCATGTTAAGATTCTCAACAGAGCCTTTCTCAACCTCATACTGGGAAGCTGGAGTGAACAGATCTCAAGGCAATTTTTCTTCCCCCAGTACTAGGGATAGAATCCAGGGCCTTACAAATGCTAGGCAGGCATTCTACCACTAAGCTCCATCCCCACCCCTTTTAATTTTGAGACAGGGTTTCCCAAATTCCTCAGGCAGGTCCTGAGGAACTTGCAATCCTGCCTCAGCCTCCTAAATTGCTAGTATTACAGGCATAGGCCACTGTGCCTCACTTCAATGCAAATATATGAAGTACCAATTTCACTGAAACCTAAGTTCAATGTTGGCTTAAGTTATGAAAATTCTATGCATTTTTCTCCCTTGTTTTTAGCATTTCTCATACCAGGGTTCTTCTTTCAGTCCCTATCATCCAGCCCACCCTCTACCAAGCTCCATCTTCTGCCTTCTTGCATTCAAAGAGGTCATTTCTACTCAAAATGGTTTTATGGGTCCTGCTACGCAAAACTGATGCCTACTTAAAGCAGGTTCCAGTTTATATTCGAATTCATTATTGCTAACATTTCCCTTCATATCGGATTTGTCACTTGAACACCAAGTACAAATGAAGGACACCTTGCCATATGAATCTCTCTCTCGTATTTTTACATATTCAAAATGAAATCTGAATTTATTAATCTGATGCAAACAACTGTTTGCATCTATTTTGAGGAACTGGATCTATTCAAGCTATGAAAGAGCAACACCAGTTCTGCACCCCAGCATGGATGCTTCAATATTATCAACTTATCATATTATGAACACTGTGTCAAATACAAATTCTCACATTCCTTCAGATTAGAAAAACAGAATTGCTCTATTTCAATCCATTTTTAACTAGCTCCCCATTACCAGTTGATAACATTTCACCACTAATGTGTTCTGATGAAATTTGTAACCTCTAACACATTTACTATTTATATAAGTGTTTATATTTTACCAATTGTAACTGTTCAGTATGTTAAGCAAAGGGAAGGTAACAAGAATTGTAGAATACATCAAGAGGAAAATTAATTTCAGATTCAACGATGTGACACAAAACAAAAACCTTGAAGCTACATAAAACTAAGTATCTAATATACTACAGATAAGTTTAAAAATGATCTCCACAGGAAATATCTTAAAATTTATCTTTAACAACTGTTTCTTTTATTCAAAGGAAAATTGAGTTGCAGTACTAGCAACCACTTTTGTTACAACCAACTCACAGCATTAGTAAGAAATCCTTTCTTCCTGAAAAGCACACTTGAAGCACTCAATCACACCTCTTCTGTTCTAAGAAGTCACTAAATTCACCAAGCAGCGTCAATCTCAGCACTGCAGTGCCTACTTATACTTTGTACATCAATAATATGTACTATGGCCTTCCTCCCATTTAACTGCCAAACATCTCACAGACGCAGGTAATGAATGATTTACTTGGTAACAATACAGAAACTTACAGTCTTACCCAAGTATGAACAAGCAAGGGAGAAAAACGAAATTAGCAATTTAAACAGGGCTGAAGCAGTAGCTCAGGGGTTACAGTGTTTGTCTGGCATGTGTGAGGACATGGGTTCAAACCCCAGCACCACGTACAAATAAAGTGTTGAAGCAATGAAAGCCACATGAAAACTAAATAAAATAGATTCTCTCTCTCTCACTCTTCCTCTCTCAAAAAAAAAAAAGGAAAAAGAAAAGATTTAAAGTATTAAAGGAATACAGAAATATTTAGGAAATCAAGAACTGACCTCTACTTTGAAGTAGGCAAGCCAATCAACCTTTTCTCTCACAGTAAAACACTAAGGACATCGATCAAAACTAACCAGGTTTTCCATGAGCAACACTCAACATTCTCACCAATGAACAACTCTTAATTGAACAGAACCAGGCATGATAGAAACATTATGAAATCAGCACACACATCACACTGGAATGGAACTTATCCTTCCTCTGCGCCACAATGCCTGCATTGAAAAATGTGGACTAACAATATTTAAAGAACAGAGAAAATGACACTTGACAAAAACCAAACCATGACCTGAAATGACTCTAGAAGGGAGAGACGCCTTTCCCTTCTCAAAGTAATTGATACAGACAAGAATCAAACTAGATTGTGAAATCTTCTGTAGCTCTCAGAGCAGTTATTCGCTCAAACATCCTACCATCTCAAAAAATCAAATTCACGATGATACAAACACAAAAACACATCCAATTATTATGGATTAACAGACATACAAGGGCTGTGGGAAGGAGAGGTGCATGATGAAATATTATTCTCCATAGGTCACACCTTTCCACACCTCCATGGAGTTCATGAATCCAACGTTCGAGCTTCACCAGCTAGTTTTCTTGCCTAAAACACCTTGTCACCAAGGCTTTTCAATCAAAGCTGTCAATTCTACAACCGAGCAAATGACATGAATAAGACACACTCAACACTGGACTCCCCCCTCCTGGTACCCTCTACAGCAGGCCTAGTAAGAGCAAACGAAAACCCTTTAGAAATCTTCGTCCTAACACAAACCTTCCAAGAAGTGAGGCTTTTGGGGGAGATGGGTAATGTCAGTTAACTTCCTCTTCCTTTAAAAAGGTCAAAGACAGGGAAGCGTCCGGTGTAACATTTCCTCCTTAGATCGCGCTCCGCCACAACCACATCACAACTCCCCCAATCGTTAAAAAGCATTAGCCAGAGGCAGTGCTTTTCGTACATTTCACCATAGATTGAAAATCCAACTTACCTCGGGCACGAGCTGATTGGTTTCAAACAGGAAATTTACCAATAAAGTTTATTATGCACTAATAATGATTCGGGGAGCCCACCCAGGCCCGTGCGGAGGGCCCCGAGGGAGCGGAGGAGGAGGAGGGTGTGTATCCTCCACAACCAGAGCACAGCCTTGCCTGCAGGGCAGGTCCCAGGCACCAGCAAATTCGGCCCAGTGGAGGGGAGGGGAGGTGACAGGAGCAAGCGACGAGAGGGCAGGCTCCCCAGATCGCGAAGGGAAGGGCTGCAGAGGCAGGGCCGGGCGCAGCTCCTTCTCAGCGCCCCGCAGCGCTGCTGCCGGGGACCCCCGTAAGCTGCGGCCAAGCCCGGGGCCGGGGCTGGAGCGCCAGCCCCTTTGCTAGCTGGAGGGCGGCGGCCAGCAGGCGGGCTCCCCCCGGACGGCGGGGTCCCCCCGGGCTGCGGCAGGAAGGTGAAAAGGATACTGTTGGGGCGCCTGGGTCTGGAGGGCCCTGATGTTCGGGTGAGGAGGGGCCGCTGCCGCCGCCGCCGCTGCTGCTGCCGCCGCCGGGTGAGGAGGCGGTACCGCTGCCGCCGCCGCCGCCGCCGCCGCTCCGGTGCCGGGTCCGGTTCCTGCTGCAGCCGCTGAGCCTGATTTCAGAGCCGGTTTCTGCGGTAAACTCATGGCAAAGCGAAGCCACCAACCCCCCCAGAGCGGGACCGGGCGCGCCGGGGTGCAGGGGCCGGGGGCAGCGGGGGGGCGGGTTGGGGGCTGACCCGGGGAGGCGGCGGGAGCGGGGGGCCGGGGGGAGGCTGGGAGGAGGAGGAGGAGGGGGCCGGGGCCGGTCACACACGCCCTCCGCCGCCGCCGCCGCCGCCGCCGCCGCCGCCGCAGCCGCCGGCAGCAGCAGCCGCCCCGCGGGCCAGCACCACCGGCTGCCGGTCTCCGTGACAACGCGACCCCAGGGGGGGGGCCGGACCCGGCGGGGGCAGGAGGCGGAGAGACCGGACCTTTCACGGCAATATCCTCATGGGCCGGCGGCGGGGGGTCTTTATCCCCCTCCCCGGGGGAAGCGGCGCCCTTCTCGGTAGCGGGGCTCAGGCGATGCCGGCGGATTTTCTTCACTCAACGAGCAGAGCATCCAACATGGCGCTGCGGCCGCCTCCAGCAGTCCGGCAGGACGGCCGCTCGGAAAACTTCGGGTCTTTTCGGAATAACTCGGTAGACCGAGGATGGGAAAGCCCTTCGGCTCTTTCCGGAGACAGAGAGCGGTCGGGCTTGTTCGGAAGCGCTCGGGCGCGTCTTCGGCCTGCGTTCGGGAGCGCTCTGGGATTGCCTGGCTTCCTCGGCAAAGATCGGCGCGGGGGGCTTCTCAGGCTCGCAGCCGCGCGAGTGCGGGGCGGAGGGAGCCCAAAGGCGAGGTCCGGCCTGCCAGAGCCCTCCCCTGCGGCCCGGCCTCGAAGAACAATGGTTACGGCCTCGGAGTCTGCGGTGCGCGGAGCCCTGCCCGCAGGGGCGGCGAGGCGAGAAACCCCGGCTCCTGCGGAAAGAACTGCTTAACCGGAGTGAAAGCCGGAGGACTTAGCACCACAAATACCAGTCGCCGGCCCTTGACGACGCATTTCACATCCATTGTGTCGACACAGTCCGCAGACCCGGGCGGCAAATGGAAGGAGGAGGCCGGGAGAGGAGAAGTGACTGGGCCAAGGTCACTCGGCGGCCGAGGGACGGCCCACCGAGCCGGGAGCGGAGCTCCACTTCCAGCGGAGGAGCCTGGCCTCCTCCCACGTTGACCGGGCACTGATCTAAGATGTCAGCATCCTTGACCGAGGGCTCTGGATGCGTTCCTCCCAAAGCCAACCCCAGCACTGGAGCGCCCCTTGGCCGGCAGCCAGTGGTCAGCTCCCCACGTCCGATGCTGGGGCAGCACCGCTTGATAAGGTCTTTAAATCCCCAGTTGACCCCATCAGGATCACTCCCACCCCACCCCCCGCAGACCCTGTCCCCAGCAGGGGCCTCACCTGGAGCTCACAGCAGCGTTGAGTGAAGAGGAGGATCGCTGGGCAGCCCAGGTAGCAGTGGTTATCAGGCGTGGCCCTGGGCACTGCACTAGCTCATGCGATCCTGTGAAATGGGTGGTATCCGTTTTACAAGTGGAGAAACTGAGGCCAACAGAGGCTCAAAACCATCACACGACAAAAGAGCTATGGAAATTGAGGCTCGAAATGGACAGGAGACGCACAAGGTCATGTGCACAGTGTATCTGACAGAGGCGAGATTAGAGTCCAGTCTGACTCTTGCTATGCTGCCTCACACTGCCTGCCGTTTTGTTTTTGGTTGTTTGTTTGTTTGTTTGTTTTTAATTAAAGAACTTTAGCGGCTGGAGCAGTGGCTCAGTGTTTATGGCGCTTGCCTGGCATGCGCAAGTACAGGGGTTCAAACCCCAGCACCACGTACACAACAAAGTGGGAGCAACCAAGGTCACATGAAAAACTAAATAAAAATTACTTCTCTCTCTCTCTCCGTTACTCTTTTTTAAAAAAGAACTTTACATATAGTGGATGCTTAATTCATGACAGCCCCTGGAATCCCCAGATGTTCCCTCTGGGATAAAAGCGCACCTGAAAGAGCATGATACCACAACCCCCATCACCTCTGTAGGTGCAGTTCCCTCATGCGAAGAAAACCTTATACCCATCTCCAGACCAGAAGGCAGCAGCTACTCCCTACTCTGGAATCCTAAACCATTTGGATTTGTAACACCTTCTTATCTAGGATTGTATTTCCCCACATCAACAGGCTTGCCTGGCTCCAGGAAAAATTCCCTTGTGGTCCTTCAGGTCCGCATTTCATGTTCTGAGATCTCAGGCTTCTTTATCCCAATCAAAACCTGTTCCCAGCAAAACATTTGCCTTCTCATTTACACTAGGGTGATAACAAACTGATAATTGCTTAATTGTTATTCTTTTCTGAGCTAGTTTCATTTCCTAACTAAATAGCTATAAGCATCAGGCAATTAGTGTGTGTCTGGTCTTTGCTAAGCACTTTGTGAACATTTTATCTCTTTTGAAACAGACCTTGGGCAAAATAATGTCAAAGTCCCTGATTACATTCTGGCCTCAGGCAATCAAAGGAGGAAGCTTGCAGGAAGCAAAGTCAAAAAAAAAAAAAAACTCTCTCATCCAAAAGCATGGCCCTACTCAACCCTTCCCTCCCCCTACAGAGCAGCTCATATTTATTGAGCACCTACTATGTACCAAGGTACAGCTCTACCAAACATTTTGCTTACATTAATGCAACCTCCCTAACAACTCTAAAATGAATATATATCTCATTTTCAATTAAAGAAACTGAGATTCAGGGTTGGGGATTTAGCTCAGTGGCAGAGCGCTTGCCTAGCACACAAGGGCCCCGAGTTCGGTCCTCAGCCCTGAGGAAAAAAAAGAAAGAAACAGATTCAAAGATATGAAAAGGTAACATGTATAACTTTTAAGGGGAAATGCTGAGATTCAAACCCAAGGCACCAACTCCAGGTCTGTTTTGCTATACTGCCTTCACTATAGCCAGAGACGCTGTCCACATGAAAAGCTGATTTTAGCTGGGTGAAGGGGCATAGGCCTATAGTCCCAGCTATTCAGGAGACTGAAGCAGGACGAGTGCAAAATGGAGGCCAGGCTGTGCAAATGAGCAAGACCTAATCTCGAAATAAAAAATGAACAGGACTGGGGATTTAGCTATGTTGGAGCATGCACCTTGCATGGGGGAGGCCCTGGGTTTGATGCTGTGTACCACAAAAAATAGAAAGAAAAGCTGATTTTGTTAGCTTGCCTGTTAAGAGCCCTCCTGGTTCCCCCACTGGCCTCAGGATCATGTATGAATGCAGTTTTTTGGGATCTGGCAGCTTTCAACCTGCCACATTCTGCCTCAAACCCGGAGCTGCCGCCACCTTGGTCTATTGGGGCCTATATGTGAACTGCTCCTACTATCTACACCACCAAAGGATTCTCTAGCCCCTCAGCCAATTGGCTAATTGCCAAACATCACCTCCTCCAGGCAGCCTTTGCTTACTCCTGGGTGGAGCTGCCCAGTGCTGGGGGAGGGGAGGGCTCTCCCAGTGTCCCAGTGTCAAGCAATTAAGAGTGCAGCCATTCAACCAAATTAGCTGAGTTTGATTCTCCACCCCACCATTTATTAGCTGTGTGTCCTTAGAGAAAATTCTCAACCTTTCCACCTCAGTTTTCTCATCTGCAAAACAGACTCTAGAATTATGAGAAACAAAACAAATACAAAGCATTTAGCCCATTCCCTAGCACATAGTAATTTTGTGATACATTGTAGCTGCTATTCACTTATTCAGGGACATTTCTCAGTCATTTAAACCATCCCTCTTAAACCAGGTGCTGTGGCGCATGTGACTCAGGAGGCTGAGGCAGGAGGATTCCAAGTTCAAAACCAGCCTCAGCAACCCAGTGAGTCCCCAAGCAACTTAGCAAGACCACGTCTCAAAACAAAAAATAAATTGGGGTTGAGGATGTGACTCAGTGATTAAGCACCCCTGGGTTCAATCCTCAGTACCAAAAGATTAAAATTAAAAATTAAAATGTAAAGTGGGTAGCACTCAATGAATAGGATATGAAAGTTGCTGATTGAATTACCGGAAGATACGGTGTTAACCCGAAGAAGTCCTGGACAACAGAGTCCGGGCAGGCGGCCTCACTGCATAGGGAGAAAGTAAGTCAGGAGTACTGGGTCTTAGAGCAGCCAGCCACCTGCTCTTCCCAGAGCCCAACACAGCCTCAGGTGAAGACCTACATTCCCAGAGTCCAGGACGGATGCAGGCAGCTTATACATCAGCTCTTCAGGGCCTGGTGTCTGCTAGCTGCTGGCGTGTGGAGTCCTTGCTCTTTCTCTGAGTGAACGAGGGTTTGGGCATAAAGTGGGGAAGCCCTTAATTTCTTTTTCTTTTCCTCCTCTCATTCCCTCTTCCTCTCCTCCTTCTCCTTTTCGGAGACCGGGTCTTCCTATTTTGCCCAGGCTGGGCTCAATAGCTCAGACGACAAGAACATACTACCACACCCGGACCTCTAACGCTTTAACTGAAGTCCATGAGACTTGTCTTAGTGATAGAGTTTTTTTGGATCAAGTGACCTGGTAATTTCAAACTTTTCTGTCTTTAAAGTTCACTAAAACACAAAAACAAAGCACAAAATTATGATGGTAAGTTGGAGTTCTCTGGCTCCAGCACAACCAGGTGGGACAGATAAGCCCCCTCCCTTGTTTGTCCAGGTCCTAACTTCCAGATTGCATGGAGTATCCAAAACCATCTGACACTGTCCTCTGCACAGATTGGTGCACTGCGGGTGGCCACACATGCAGCTGGACAGGTCTCACTGGGCATCATCATCATCAAAGAAATCTGGGGCTTTTTGCTTTTTCTGTTTTGTTTCGTTTTGCTTTGTTTTTGTACCAGGGATTGAACCCTAGAGCACTTAACCACTAAACTATACCCCCAGCCCTTTTTACTTTTTATTTATTTTTTGAGAGAGAGAGGGAGAGAAAGAGAATCAATTTTATTCTTTGTTGTTGTTGTTGTTCCTTTGGTCTTCATTTCTCCAACACTTAGCATGTGGTACTAGGGTTCAAGCCTGGGTCCTCGTGCATGCCAGGCAAGCACTCCAACCGCTAAGCCACTGCTCCAGCCCCCTTTATTTTTTATTTTGAGACAGGGTCTCACTAAGTTTCTTAGGGCGCCACTAAGTTGCTGAGGCTGGACTTGAACTTGCAATCCTCCTGCCTCAACCTCTCAAGTTGCTGGGATTCCACCTGGCTTCTTCAAAGTTGTTTAAAAAGTCTCAAAATAAAAAATGGGCTGGGGATGTAGCTCAGTGGTTAAATGCTCCTGGGTTCAATCCAAGGTTAAAAAATAAAAAGGCTGCATGGACTATTGTTTTACTGGCTGTCACGTCTGTCAAGAGTCCAGTGCTGGGGCTCAGTGGTTATGCATTTGCCTAGCATGCATGAGGACACAGGTTCAAACCCCAGCACCACGTACACACGAAGTGTTGGAACAATGAAAGTCATGTGAAAAACTAAATAAAAGTGATTCCCTATCTCCCTCTCACTGTCCCTCTCTCTTAAAAAACGGGGGTGGAGGGGAATACATAAATAAATAGAGTCTGTTCAAGGCTGAAAATGCCCTCCCAGAGTTTCCTTTCCCAAGCTCCTGTTTTTAGGGATGGGGCAGATGGGGTAGCATTTTCTCAAAGTCATATATATGAGTAAGCAGCAGAGCCAGGACACAAGCTCATGACTTCTCTTGGCTTCCAGACCGAATTGTTGCTCTCTGTCCAACCCTATCCTGCAGCCCCACAGGGCATTTCCCACTTGGAGCCCCAGCTGTCTGTGCCTCTGGAACAAATCTTCAGGATCCACCAGACAAGCATTTATTGTGTAACAACTATGTGCCAGGCACTGTGCTGGGCCCCTAGAATGCACTAGGAAGTCACATCTGTTGGAGAAGAGAAATAGTAACTAGATAATCATCTTGCAGAAGTACAAGTCAAGTAATGTTCCCATAATTACTTACACTAAACAAAGTTACGTGACATCTCCGTGCAGAGCCCTCCTCTGCCTCATCTGCCACTGTGTTTTCTTTTCCTGGGAAAGGGAAAGTGAATGCAGGGAACTGTCACTGGGGACTCTGGGGACAGCCAGGCCTAGGTCTTGACCCCAGTTCTGCTGCTTTCTTATGGTGATGATGGTTGCAAAATACACACACCTAAAATTTGCCACTTTATAAAATGTGCAGTTTGGTGGCATTGAACACATTCACAATGCTGTGTAATCGTCACCTCCATCAGTCTCCAGAATGTTCTCATCATCCCAAACTGAAGCTCTGTACCCACTGACTAATGGATCCCCACCACAGCCTGCCCTCAGCCCCACTCAGCTCCTGGCAACCACCATGCTATTTTCTGTTTCTGTGAATTTGACTATTTGAGGTACCTCCCCCAAGTGGAGTCACACGTATTTGTCTTTTGGTGACTTGATCATCTCACTTGGCAAGCTTTCAAGGTTTTTTTTTGGAAAGAGAGAGGGACAGTGAGAGAGAGAGAGACAGACAGAATCAATTTTATTGAGTTTGTCACGCGGCTTTCATTGCTTGGACACTTGGTTGTGTGCGTGGTGCTGGGGTTATGGGTACTCGCGCATGCCAGGCAAGTGCTGCAACCGCTGAGCCACCGCTCCAGCCCTTTTTTTTTTTTTTTTTGAGATAGGATCTTGCCAAGTTGCTGTGGTTTTGAACTTGTGGTCCTCCTGCCTCAGCCTCCCAATCACGGGGATTACAGGTATGCACCATCACGCCTGGTCAACCAACCCTTATTAACAGGACCCTTAAACATTCCAAAGCTATTGCGCTGCCCTGTTATTGAGACCAGCCTGCCCCTCCTTCGGGCCTGGCCCAGTGAAAGGCCTCTACTACCCACTAGTGCCTCCAGCTCTCTTCGAGCCAAGGGAATTCACACAATCACCCACACATACCTTCTTGAGTCTGGAAACCACATCCTTCTACCCTGGGTGGCCCAGCCTTCCCCTGGCTCTTGTTGAGTCTGAGGCCATTTAAATACCTTGCCAAGCTTGCTGCCTTGGGAAAATTCTGGACTCTGATTTACCCCGTATCTAGTGACTAGAAGAGGAAGCTGGATTTCCAGATGCCCACAGCTGGTGCCAGGCACCGGGCTGGCTCCTGTGAACTCCGTGGGAGCCAGCTGGGCCAGCACTCTAGACACCTGGAAGGAGGCCGCGGAGGCTGCAGCTTTGCTCTCTGCCTTCCCCACCAGCGTGAGAATGAACATAGCAGTGGTTTAGAATTAATTCTGCAGATGAACAGTTTGCATCTTCCCAAATTTGGCAATCATCTTTTTTCCCCACCCTCATTGCAGGACTTTTCTTCTGCTGGAATAGACAAGTTGAAGAAGATGCTCGGTTCTCACTTTTTATGCAGGGCAGTGATTTCCTCAGCTGGTCACCTGTGGCCCTGTCACATCTGACACTTGTCAATCTCAGGTCCCAGCCTTTCCCACTGACTTGCATCTTGAATGGACACACACTTTCATGTCCCTAAGGCTTTCCACACAGTGGCCCCCACACATGTGGACTATCTCCTGCTCCTGGATTGCCTAGGCGCTCCTATTTATCCTTCAAAACCCAGCTCAGGTATCATTTTATGTACTTTTTATTTTTTTATTTTTTTTTAAGAGAGGGACAGTGAGAGAGCAAAAGAAAAAATTTTATTTAGTCTTTCACGTGGCTTACATTGCTCTGACACTTCATGTGTAAGTGGTACTAGGGTTTGAACCCACATCCTTACACATGCAAGGCAAGTGCCGTAACCGCTGAGCCACCGCTCCGGCCCTCAGGTATCTTTCTTTTTTAATTTTTCTTTTTTCTTTCTTTCTTTTTTTTTTTTTTAAGAGAGAGAGTAACAGTGAGAGAGAAAAAGTGAGAATCAGTTTTGTTTATTTATTTTTTCATCTGGACACTTAATTGTGTATGTGGCGCTGGGGTTTGAACCCAGGTCCTTGTGCTTGCCAGGCAAGAGCTCTACTGCTAAGCCACCGCTCCAGCTCCCATCTTATGAGACAAACTTTCCTTGGTTCCCCTCTTTCTCCCTTAGAAATAATTGCTCCATCCCCTGTGATATGACATTATTTTCTTGTGATTCAAACACACTGGATTAAGGGCTGTTTGTCCTACCGTCTGGCACATAATAGGCATTTGATGCTTATTTATCTTTTGGCAGACTTGGAGAACATCGTCTGTTGGGGGAGGTTGGTGCCCTCTGCCACCCGAGAGCTTCTGTGTGGCCTTTCCTGCCCTTAGAGGAATTGGGCCCCTCTCCTTGGCATCGTAACTGAGAAATGTGGAAGAAGGGCCTAGGGCTGTCCTACTTCTGCAGCTTAGGATGTGGGTTTTGGAAAATAATAGACCTTGCTCAAATCCCAGTTCTGAGACCTTAGTTGAATCGCTTCACCCTCTGAGCCTTGATGTCTCTCATCTGCACAAAGGAGATGATTTTCGTGGAAAGATCCAGCACAGGCCCAGACACATAGGAGGCTGTCAGTAAATGAGGACCCCCTCCCTCTTCCTTCAGCTCTTCCTTATCTCTCAAGCAGCTGGAGCTCTTTGGGACAGGGGAAATGCCACATGGCTCAGTTGTGGGAGCACAGAGCTCTAATTCGGGCCAGATGGGAACAGTGGTTAGGAGGCCAGGCCCTGGAGCCAGGTTGCTCGAGTTCCTATCTCAGCCCACCAGCTGTGCTATCTGTAATATAGTAATGATCATAATAGCCTGATCTCCTAAGACTTCATAACGAGTAAATAAAAAGCGGCAGGCGGGGCTGTAGGTCAGTGTTTGACTGTGTGCTTAGAATGCACGAGGCCCTGAGTTCCATCCCAGCACCAACAAAAATAATAAAAATAAATAGAATAGGGGCTGGAGTGGTGGCTCAGCAGTTGCGACACTTGCCTGGCATGTGTGAGGATGCAGGCTTGAACCCTAGCACCACGTACACAATGAAGTGTCAGAGTATCGAAAGCCACATGAAAAACTAAATGAAATTGATTCTTTCTCTCTCTCACTGTCCCTCTCTCTTTAAAATAAATAAATAAAATTATGTCTGGTGTGTGTGTGTGTGTGCGTGCGCGTGCGCGCATAAAGTTCTTGTGAAACTAAAATATGAGCCAGTTCTTTTATTCACCAAGTCTCCTGCACACACTGGGTTTGGTCAGCCTCTTAACTGCCCCACAACCGGATCTGCCACAATGACTTGGGGTCTATGAGGACTGAAAGCTCTGGACTGCCACAACTTGCTGACCCTTACTCCACTCCTGCCCTGGAGGTAAAACCTGGCAGTGGAAAGTGACCCAGCGTACTGTGTACTGGGTGCCATGGTTTAAATAAGTCTCCCAGTGTTCCGGAAACTTAGTCTCCAGAAATCCTGATAATGGCGGGGGCTTGGAAAGTAATTAGGATTATATGAGGTGAGGCTCCAATGATGGCATTAGTGACTTTATAAGAAGAGGAAGAGAGGGCTGGAGAGGCAGCTCAGAGGTATTGCGCTTGCCTGGCATGTGCAAGGACCCAGGTTCGAACCCCAGCACCACATACACAAGTAAGTGTCAAAGAAACAAAGACCAGATGGAAAAATAAAATTAATTCCTTCTTTCTCTCTCTCACTCTCTCCCTGACTCTTAAAAAAAAAGCGGGGGGGGGGGGACTGGATTGGTGGCTCAGCAGTTGCAGTGCTTGCGTGGCATGCACAAAGACCCAGGTTCGAACCCCAGTACCACATGCACAACTAAGTGTAGAAGCAATGAAGGTCAAATAAAAAGCTAAATAAAATTAATTCCTTCTCTCTCTTTCTAAAACAGAGGGACAGGGGTTGGGGGTTTAGCTCAGTGGCAGAGCGCTTGCCTAGCACACACAAGGCCTTGAGATCGGTCCTCAGTCCTGGAAAAAAAAAAAAAAAAAAGAGGGACAGTGGCGGGGGCGAAGAGAGCTGGGCACAGTGGTGCATACCTGTAATCCCAGCCGCTCAGGAGGCTGAGGCAGGAGGATCATAGGATCATGAGTTCAAAGCCAGCCTCAGCAAGGTCCTAAGCAACTTAGGGAGACCCTGTCTCAAAAATAATAATAATGGCTAGGGATTTGGCTCAGTAGTTAAGTGCCCCTGGGTTCAATCCCTGGTGCCAAAAAAAAAAAAAAAAAGGAAGCGAGCCTGGAGCCGGCTTGCTTGCGACTCCCCGTGCACGCCCTCCACCACGTTACAGTGCAGCAAGAAGGCCTCACCAGACGCCAGTGCCAGGCTCTTAGACTTGTCAGCCTCCAGATGCATAAGAGATACATTTCCTTTCCATATAAATGACCCAGTCTGTGCTATTCAGTTAGAGCAACAGAAAATGGAGCAAGCGTGGACCGCGGAGTAGAGCAACCTGGGTCTGAATCCCAGTTCTGAGCTTCCTACCCGGCTCCTTCCTTCTCCAGTTTCCACTAAGAGACAGTATCTGCTGCAGGGCTGGTCCGCGGGTTACAGGGAGGAACACACCCCCTCCCCGCTCGGGCCCTGCCCGCTGAGGTCAGCTGCGGTCGCTGCAGCTGTCCTTCCTGAAAACATTCCCCAGTTGCTTTCTGTCTTTTCATCCACGTCTCCCAAATCCTTCAACATTCCCAAATTGGAGGTTGGTTTCAAAAGACAAAAACCTCCAACCCTGACCTATCTGTGCCACTAAGTTGGCACACAGCCCAGAGGATCTTGCCCACCAGTCGCTGAGCTAGGGATTCAGTTCCTCAGTCAAATTCACTCCTGGCTGACAAGATCAATGAGGAATACAGGCAGCAACGATCAAAAGGACGCGAGGGCTCTAGAGGCTACTCCCCCAGCAGGTGCTCATGCCACACAAAAGTGCATGCAGGGGGTGTTCCATAAAAGCTCCTCTGCGCAGGCATCCCTCAAGCCCAGAGACACCAAAAAGTGGTTCCCATGACAACATTGCTGCAAATGTTCTATATAAATGAGTGTGTGTGTGCTCCCATGTGTGTACATAGCCACACAGAGAGGCCCGGAAATAAACTCTTGGCACCATTTTTTCCTATTCTAAACACGAAATAACTTGCAAGGATTGATTGCTGTGGGAGAGGACAAAGAAGGTTTTGGAACAAACACTCTCGTCTAATGGACTGGTTTTCAGGGATGCACACCCATTCTAATGTGGGTCAGTTTGAGCTCCTGCACCTGGAATAGAGTAGATTGGCAGGAAATAATTGTCAAAGGAATGAACAAATGATGGATAAATGGAAAAAAAGAAAAGGAAGGAGGGAGGGAGGCAAAGAAGCGCCTGGAGCATCAGGGCTGGAAGGGCTCCAGCTGAGGATAAAATCCCATCTTACTCCCTAGGTCTCTTTGGGAGACGCTGAGGCTACAAAAGAAGGAATTTTCCTACAAGTCCCAAAGGGAATTCCTAACAGAGCCCCAGTCTTAATAATTCATTAAGTACTTAATGAATGAGTTAAGTTTCTATAATAATAAATGCATATTCAACAATTATCATGTACCAGGACCTGCGTTAAGTACATGCAGACTGTATCTCATTTAAAATTTGCACCCATGGCTGGGCATGGTAGTACATGCCTGTAATGCCAAGGGCTCCAGAGGCTGAGGCAGATAACTGAAAGTTCAAAGTCAGCTTTGGCAGCCTAGCGAGGCCTTAAGCAACTTAGTGAAGCCCTGTCTCAAAATAAAAAAATAAAAAGGCTAGGGGTATGATTCAGTGATTGAACGCCTCTAGGTTCAATCCTTGGTACAAAAAAAATTTTTTTTAGAGAGAGAAGGATAATGAGAGAGAGAGAGAGAGAGAATCAATTTGTATTGAGTTTTTCACATGGCTTTCGTTGCTCTGACACTTAGCTGTGTACATGGGTGCTGGGGTTTGAACCCGTGTATTTGCGCATGCCAGGCAAGCACTGTAACCGCCGAGCCACCGCTCCAGCCCCCCCAATTTTTTTTTAAAGAGAGAGGGACAGTGAGAGAAAGAAAGAGAGAATCAACTTTTATTTAGTTTTTTATTTCGTTGCTCGGACACTTTGTTGTATACGTGGTGCTGGGGTTTGAACCTGCGTACTTGTGCGTGCCAGGCAAGTGCTGTAAACACTGAGCCACCACTCCAGTCCCCCAAAATTTTTTTAATAAAAAATTTTACACCCATGCAAGGAATATGTTAAATTTCCCATTTAACAGAGATGGAAACTGTGTACCTGAGGTGTAACGTCACTTGACCTCAGTTATAGAGTCAGTTTGGATTGTAGGGGGAATTAAACTCAGGTCAAACACCATGTCCCAGGCTTCTTCTCCACTGCAGGATCCTTCTCTAAAATGAGGCCTAAGGAGGGGTTTGGGCCAGGACAGTTGGCAGCATTCTTGCAGATGTTGGGGGATCAGAGAGGTGAAGTAACCTGCCCAAGACAGGAAGCATTTTCAGACACCCAGTCCAGGATTCCTTCCAGTTTCCTCCCAGCTTTCTAGTCAGCCATCTAACAGGGCAAGGGGAAGGGGACACCCTCTGGCTGTCTTTGCCTCCAAGGGCTCAGCCCCTAGGAGAAGGACCTAGGGCTGATTCCAAGCCTCTCTTTGGGCTTTTGCGCCGCCTAGTGGTAATATCTTAAAACTGCATCAGAGCTAGCTCACCTGAGCCAGCCTTGACAAGGCTTGGAACCGGTTGTTTGCCCTAATTCTCTGGCAGAAAATGGAAATGGTGCTTAGGTCCAAGTGTAGGCTCCTTGCCTCTCTGCATGTGACACGTTCCCCTCTCATCTCTGCTCCCTGACTAATCTGGCTACTCCCACTCCAGCCCTCCTCCGGTCCGTTCTGCGCATAGTCAGCCAGTATTTTTTTTTTTTTAAAGAGAGGGACACGGCGGTGGGGGGGATCAGTTTTACTTATTTTTACTTAGTCTTTCATGTGGCTTTCATTGCTCTCACACTTTGTTGTGTAAGTGGTGCTGGGGTTCAAACCTGTGTCCTAGTGCATGCCAGGCAAGCACCGTAACCACTGAGCCACCCCTCTAATTCTTATCCAGCTTTTAGAAACCCAAAGGTGACCAGTCATTCACTTGTCTGCTTATACTTTCTAGTAAACTTCTTTTGGTTGGAGGATAAAGCCCAGTCCTTGTTATGTCCTGCAGGACAGACAACAGCCACCCGCATCGCTCTCTCCCTGCCTCCGTCCTCCCTCTCTCCCAGATCTCCAGCCTCACTGGTCTTCCAGTTGCTGGCATCTGTCTGCTGGAAAGGCAGACACCTTCACCCCTGCTGGCACCTGTGAAGATCGTTGCAGTTGGGAAGGAGGGAGGGGTAGAAAACTGTCCCAGACTCAGTGTCCTTTAACCTTACCTGTACAATACCTTCACAAGGCTCTCCCACACACATCTGCCAAAGGTACGAGGCTAAGTTTTGCTGCAGTGGGGAGGAGGAGCTGGGTCACTAGGAAAGCCTCAAGACCCAGGGACACTCTAAGACAGCCTGCACCAGGGCAGCCCACCCCAGGCCAGCAAGCACCTGGTGGCAATTAGCAGCAATCAACTGAGCAGGAACGCTGAAAATGCAATCCACCCTCCCGAAGCCCCTCTGCTGAGCTGGAGATGCTGCCGAAAGAACTGAAAGCCAGTGGCACAATAAAGCATCAAAATCCAAACCCGGTGGCGGGGGGAGAGCGCTGGCTCTGAGAATAGCGCTTGCCTGGCATGTGCAGGCTCCTGGGTTCAAACTCCAGCACCACGTACACAACTGTGCGGGAAACAAAACAACAACAACAACAAAAAGATTAAAAAAATAAATGAAATTAAAAAAAATCCAGACCCAGCTCAAACACACACTAGACTGATACAAGCTCCTATACTAATTGTCTGCATTCCCATTTCCAGGAATAAATGCTGTTTAATTAAATCTCTTTCTTTTCTCTCTCTTTCCTTTCACTTTCTCTCCTGTGCTGGGGATTGAACCTGGGGCCTTAGTCCAAGGTAAGCAAATGCTCTATCACTGAGCTGCCCTAATTAAATCTCTTGATGTCCTACATATAACACCAGGCATTTAGTCCAAAAGCATAAAACACTTTTTGGCTGGGCGTGGTGGCACATGCCTGTAATCCCAGCAGTTTGGGAAACGGAGGCAGGAAGATTCCAAGTTCAAAGTAACTTAGCAAAACCCTAAGCAACATAGCAAGTCCCTGTCTCAAATTGTGAAAAATGGGCTAGGATGTGGTGCAGTGGTTAACCACGTTTGGGTTCAACCCTTGGTACAAAAACAAAACAAAATAAAAAACAAACAAAAAACCCAACAGAACACCTTAGAAAGCAAGAAAAAAAAAAAAACCTAATAGTCCACTGCCAAAATACAACGCAGTCTAACAAGCCACACTCAGAAATATCTGACGCAGCTGTGGAAACTATTAGAAAAGGATTTTCTTATTTCACTACCAGAGATTGAACCCAGCGGTGCTTAACCACTGAGCCACATCCCCAGCCCTTTTAAGATTGTATTTTGAGACAGGGTCTTGCTAAGTTGCTGAGGCTGGTTTTGAACCTGCGATACTCCTTTCTCAGCCTTCTGAGCAGCTGGGATTGCAGATGTGCACCAGTATGCCTGGCTAGATAAGGAATTTTAACGTGTCCTGATTAGTGTTAAAGGTGTTAACAGAAAAGAAGGACCACAAGCATAACAGATGGATAATTCAATCAGGGATGGAAACTATAAGAGTCAAATGAGGTGGCTCAGTGGTTACAGCGCTTTCCTGCCATGCACAAGGACAGGGGTTCAAATCCCAGCACAACAAAATATCAGAGCAACAAAAGCCAGATTAAAAAAAACAAAAACAGATTCTCTCCCCCCCTCTCTTGAAGAGAGAATCAATTTTATTGAGTTTTTCACAGGACTTTAGTTGCTCTGACACTTAGTTGTGTATGTGGGTGTTGGGGTTTGAACCCATGTACTTGCATATGCCAGGCAAGCACCGTAAACGCCGAGCCACCGCTCCAGCTGCCTCCCTTCTTTTTTAAAGAGTCAAATGGAAATTTTAGAATTTAAAAAGAAAAAAAAAAGCATGGTAACAGAGATAAGGAATGGACTCTATGAGCTACCAGTAGATTCATTAAAACAAAGGAAAGAGGGGCTGGAGCGGGGGCTCAGCGGTTAGGGCGCTTGCCTTGCATGCTCGAGTATGCGGGTTCAAACCCCAGCACCACGTACACAACACAACGAAGTGTCGCAGCAACAACAGTCACATGAAAAACTAAATTAAATTGCTTCTCTCTTTCTCTCTCTCTCTCTCACAGTCCCTCTCTCTTTAAAGAAAAAAAAAAAACAACAACAAAGGAAAGAATCAGTAAACTTGAAAATAAGTTGATAGGGCTGGAGGTGTGGCTCAGTGGTAGAGCACATGCTTAGCATACATGAGGCCCTGGGTTCAATCCCCAACACCAAAAAATAAATAAATAATTAGAAATTAAATTTAAAAAATTAAAAAGAAAACAAACAAACAAAAAACCCAAAGCATACATTGATAGAAATTAACCAAACCAGCTAGGAACCGTGGTGCATGCCTGTAATCCCAGTGACTTGGGAGGCTGAGGCAGGAGGATCACAAGTTCAAAGCCAGCCTCAGCAATTTAGTGAGACCCTAAATAACTTAGTGAGACTCTGTCTCAAAATAAAAAACAAAAAATGGGCTGGGGATGTGGATCAGTGATAAAACACCTGGGGTTCAATCCTTGGTACCAAAAAATGAAATGAAAAAAAGAAAAGAAATTACCCAAACTCAAACCTGAAGAGAAAAGTAAGTGAAAAAATAAAAAACAGAACAGAGCTTCCTTAGGACAAGATAAAATTATCTAATATACATGTAATCGGAATCCCAGAAGGAAGAAAGAGAATGGGCAATCAATCAATATATTGGAAGAGGTAATGGCTGAGGATTTTCCAAAAAGAATAAAAAAATATCAAACCATAGGTCCAAGAATCACAAAGAACGTAAAACAGAATAGATAACCCCACCAAAAACTAAAACCCAAGCTGAAAAACCACACCTAGACATATCATAGTCAAACTGCTAAAAATCAAAGGGAAAAAAAAAAAGAGAAAATTCTGAAGGTTAACTGTATTAGTCAGGGTGCTCCAGAGAAATAATCGGTGAGAATAGAGAGGGAGGGAAGACGATTGTGGAGGCTGTTAGGTCCTAAGATCTGCAGGGTGAGCAGGCATATGGGAGACCCAGGATGGTCATTGTTGGAGTTCCTGTACAAATCAATTTTTTTTATTTCTCCATCTGGCCTTTGTTTCTCCGACACTTAGTTGCGTAAGTGGTGCTGGGATTCGAACCAGCACCTGGCTTGCATGCCGGGCAAGCACAGCCACCACTCCGGCCCTAACATTTTTTTTTTTTTTAAGAGAGAGGGACAGTGAGAGAGACAGAGAAAGAGAGAAACAACTTTATTTAGTTTTTCACATGGCCTTCGTTGCTCCAACACTTAGTTGTGTACGTGGTGCTGGGGTTTGAACCCGGGTCCTCCTGCTTGGCAGGCAAGCGCCGAAACCACTGAGCCACTGCTCCAGCCCCTCATGCAGATTTCTTGAAGTGATGATATCAGGTTTTGATACTGTTACAATACTTGTATAAGATGTTAGTATTGGGGGAAGTTGGGTGAAGGGTAACATAGGAGTCTTTACCCTATGTTTTGCAACTTCCTGTGAGTCTATAATTATTTTATTTTTTAAAATTTGTTTTTGGGGCTGGAGAGGTGGCTCAGTGGTTACGGCACTTGCCTGGCATGTGCAAGTACACAAGTTCAAACCCCAGCACCCACGTACACAACTAAGTGTCAGAGCAAAGAGAGCCATGTGAAAAACTCAATAAAAATTGATTCTCTCTGTCTCTCTCTCTCTCTCACTGTCCTTCTCGCTAAAAAAAAGAAGATATTTTTAAAAATTTGTTTTTTGGTGCATTATAATCACACATAATAGTGGGATTCATAGTTACATATTCATACATCTGCACTATAATTATTTTAAAATAAAGGTTTTTAAAAATGAAGGCACAGGGGGCTGGAGCGGTGGCTGGATGATTATGTTGCTTGCCCGGCAAGTGTGAGTACGCGAGTTTAAACCCAAGCACCACGGACACAGCGAAGTCTTGGAGCAATGAAAGCCACATGGAAAACTAAAAATTAAAAATTAAAAAAAAAGAAAAGACTGCACAGCCTGGAGCAGTTGGAGCGCTTGCCTGCATGTGTGAGGACCAGGGTTCGAGCCCCAGCACCACAAACACAAGTAAGTGTCAGAGAAACGAAGGCCAGATGGAAAAATAAATAAAATTGGTTCTCTCTTTCTTTCTCTTTTTCTTCCCTCTTCTCTCTCTTTCGTAAAAAAAAAAAAAAAAAAAAAAAAAAAAAAAAAAAAAAAAAAAAAAAAAAAAAAAAGAAAGTATAATTTTTCTGTATCCTGATTGTGGCTACGTGATTCCATGCATGGCTCAAAACTCATTGAAATGTACACATCAAAAGTCAATTTTACCATATGTAAATGTTTAAAAATAAAGACTTCTTCAGAGTAACAAAAACTGGGAGAATTCATTATTGGAACACTTGTGCTATATGAAATCTTTAAGGAAGTTCTTTGAGTGGAAGAATATGAAAGCAGGTAAGGCCCCTGGATCTGCCAAATCAATGATTTCCAGAAATGGCTAAAATGAAGCAAACATGGAAGACAGGTTTAAATTTATTCTTTTTCTAGCTGGGCATAGTAGCACAAGCCTGCAATTCCAGCGATTTGGGAGGTGAAGACAGGAGAATTGCAAGTTCCAGGCCAGCCTTGGAAACTTAGCAAGACCCTGACTCAAAGTCAAATATTAAAAAACTGCATGGTACTAGCATAAAAACACATAAACCAATGATACAGCAAGAAGACACAGAGACAAACCCACACAGGTACAGTCATCTGATCCTTGACGAATGTGCCATAAATATACATTAGGGACAAGACAGCCTTTTTGGTGGATAAAGGAGTAACCAGGATTGAACCCAGGGGTGCTAACCACTGAGAACACCCCGGCCATTTTTTTTTTAAATTTTGAGAGAGGGTCTTGGTAAGTTGCTGGGGCTGACTTTGAGCTTGTGATTCTCCTGCCACAGTCTCCTGAGCTGCTGGGATTATAGGTATATGTCACTGTGCCCTAGACCCTTAATTCTCACCCTGCACAAAAATCAACTCAAAATGGATAAAAGACCTCAGAATTAGACCAGAAACTATGCAACTCCTAGAAGAAAACAGAGGGTCAACACTCCAGCTTTTGGGGTACAGGCAATGACTTTATTTATTCATCCCATTTTTGTTTCTCCGACACTTAGTTGTGTATGTGGTGCTGGGGTTTGAACCTGGGTCCTTGCACATGCCAGGCAAGAGACCGAGCTACTGCTCCAGCCCTCTATACTGCTTCTTGATATTTACCCTGAAGAATTAAAGTCATCTTACTACGGTGATACATGCATACCCACGTTTATAGCATCACAGTTCACAATAGCCAAACTATGGAAGCAGCCTAGGTGTCCATCAATGGATGAAGAAAATGTGATATGTATACACAATGGAGTTTTATTCAGCTATAAAGAAAAATGAAATTATGGCTGGGTGTGGTGGTGCACACCTGTAAACCCAGTGGCTCAGGAGGCTGAGGCAGGAGGATTTACATTCAAAGCCAGACTCAGAAGCTTAGGAACTTAGTGAGACCCTATCTCAAAATAAAAAATAAAAAGGAGCTGGGGATGTGGCCTGAGTTCAATCCTGTACCAAAAAAAGAAAGAAAAAGAAAAAGAAAAGAAAGAAAGAAAAAAAATTAAGTCAAACTCAGAAGCTAGAGGAGAAAAGGAAAACAAGGGTGGGAGTGGGTCTCCTAAAAATCAAAAGATCAGTAGAAGACAGGGATCAAAGGGTGGGAGTAGGAGGGAGAGGGGAAAATTCTGGGGAGTGATACTGGCCAAATTATATTATTATATTGTGTGCACGTACACTTATGTAACAACAAATCCCAACAGTATGTACAACAAAATGCTCCAGTGAAATTGTGGAAAAGAGGGGCTGGAGTGGTAGCTCAGTGGGTACGGCGCTTGCCCAGCATGCACGAGTACACGGGTTCAAACCCCAGCACCACACACACAGCTAAGTGTCAGAGCAATGAAAGCCACGTGAAAAACTCAATAAAAATTGATTCTCTCTCTCTCTCTCTTCCTCTCACTGTTCCTCTCTTTAAAAAAATAAAAAAAAAGGAGGAGGAGGAGGAGAAGGAGAAGGAAGAGAAGGGGAAGGAGGAGAAGGAGAAGGAGAAGGAGAAGGAGAAGGAGAAGAAGAAAAGAAGAAGAAGAAGAAGAAGAAAAGAAGAAGAAGAAGAAGAAGAAGAAGAAGAAGAAGAAGAAGAAGAAGAAGAAGGAGAAGAAGGAGAAGAAGAAGAAGAAGAAGAAGAAGAAGAAGAAGATGACCATGGCCCATCAAGCCACCATGCATCCTGAGCTCCCAATCTGACCCCCTAGGCCATGAAGTAGGGTGCATAGAACAGTGATCATCAATGGAAGAGGCATAGTCAGGATGGCACCCACGGAAGCCCTGAAGGTACCGTAAATCACACGAGGAAGCAGCTCAAATATCCACGGCTTCACTCCTGCTCTGTCACCTTTCCTCTCCAAGGCAACAGCTGGGGCCTCCTGAGAGTTCCTTGCAACCAGTTGACTGAGGAAGAGAAGACTCAGCTCTGGCTCTGTACAAAGTGGGCATCATAGTGCTACAGTTCCTTTCTGGCTCTGTACAAAGTGGGCATCATAGTGCTACAGTTCCTTTCTGGGACATCCCTGAAGGACATTGGTGAAGGGACACCCTCTTGATGGGTGGGACTTGAAGTTGTGCATTTGACGTTCCTTATGCTTGGAGGGTGAAACGGCCAGAGGTGCGAGTCCGTGTGGATTCTTGAGCTGCCCAATGGTTGGCTGGATGGTAAAGGACTCAGGAAGGACGTGATTGCAGGGGCTCAGTGGCAGACGCTTGCCTAGTGAGGCACTGGATTAGATCCTCAGCACTGGGGTTGGGGATTTAGCTCAGTGGCAGACGCTTGCCTAGCACACGCAAGGCCCTGAATTTAGTCCTCAGCCCTGAAAAAAAAAAAAGCAAAAAAAAAAAAAGCTAGATCCTCAGCACTCCATAAAAACAAATAAATAAGAAGCTGGAGCCGTGGCTCAGCAGTAAAGCGCTTGCCTGGCATGCGTGAGTACACGGGTTCAAACCCCAGCACCTGGTACACAACGAAGTGTCGGAGCAATGAAAGCCACGTGAAAAACTCAATAAAATATCTCAGGGCTGGAGCAGGGTCCTCCGGGCTGCTGCGTGTCCTCCAAGGCTCTGCCCATCACAGCCTGCTTCTCATGCCCAGGATTCCCAGGGAGAGAAGGCAAGGTAGAGGTAGGAACGGCTCCTCCTGCTCAGCCTTAGCCTCAGCGATCCAGCAGATTATTCCCTGTCCTCGTGTCCTTAGGTGTGCAGCTCTGGGAGCCTCAGTGCCAGGCAATACCATAACAGTGATTGTAATGGAAGTTGAGGCTGCCACCTGCCACCTGCCGATTTGGGCTCTTCATGTCTCTGACTTAAGAGACGCTACAAAGGAGGGTGTTGGGCTGGCTGGTTATGATCCCGATATGTAGGAGAAATTGTATTTTTAATGCACATTGGAGGTGAGAGGAGTCTGTCTGGACAGTAGCTTCCTTATAGCATCTCTCTCTCACTTCTTTTTTTTTTTTTTTGGTACTGGGGATTGAACCCAGGGTCGCTACATGCCCTTTCTTTCTTTCTCTTTCTTTCTTTCTTTCTTTCTTTCTTTCTTTCTTTCTTTCTTTTTTTTAAAGAGAGAGGGACAGTTGAGAGAGAGAGAGAGACAGAATCAGTTTTTATTTAGTTTTTCATGTGGTCATCATTGCTCAAACACTTCGTTGCATATGTGGTACTGGGGTTCGAACTCATGTACTTGCGCATGCCAGGCAGGCTCTATAACCACTGAGCCACTGTTCCAGCCCCCATGCCCACCCTTTATATTTACTATTTTGATACAAGGTCCTGCTAAGTTGCTGAGGCTGGCCTTGAACTTGCAATCCTTCTGCCTCAGCTTCCCGAATCGCTGGGATTACAGGCGCGCATCACCGTGTCCAACTAGAGCTCCTCTTATCGTCATGCCCTGTTACTAACGTCAGTGGAAAACCGTAACAGCCCAATTCAGGCAGGTCTATAATGGTTCAGAACTTTTAGGTGGGTCATCCACCAGGCAGAGAGCTACACCAGAAAAGGTGTTTGCAAAGGAAACAAAAACTGGGAAGTGAAGGCAGGGAGTTATGCCGATCAACTCTCCTTGGTTGTGGTGGCCATGCCTATAATCCCGACTCAGGAGGCTGAGGCAGGAGGCTCTCAAGTTTGAGGCCAGCCTCGGCAACTTAGCATGACCTTGTCTCAAGGGCTGGAGAGGTAACTCAGCAGTAGAGCATATGTCTGACATGCGCGAGGAACTGGGTTCGAATCCCAGTACCACATATACAACTAATTGTCAGAAGGGCAAAAATAAATGTAAATAAATAAAATTGACTCTGGTTTTTCTCTCTCTCTCTCTTTAAAATCCTGCCTCAAAATAAATAATAAAAAAGGCAAAAGGCCTGGGGTTGTAGCTCAGTGGTAGAGGGTCCCTGGGCTTAGTCCCCCAGGATCTAGTCCCTTAGATCCCCAGGACCAGCTGCAGAAATGAGGATTGCCATAGTGAAGATCGTTTCTCACTTATTTCGTTATGAACGTATTTGTGTGTGTCTTAATACTTTTTTTTTTTTTTTTGGATTAGGGATCGAACCTGGGGCCTCCAGCATGCTGAGCAAATCGCTCTACCACTGAGGTGCACCCCTAGTCCATCTCCCCATTTGTAACAGTTTTTTTTTATTTTAAAGAGAGTGAGAGAATCAGTTTTATTTATTTTTTCATCTGTTCTTTGTTGTGTGCGTGGTGCTGGGGTTTGGATCCAGGTCGTTGCCCGTGCCGGGTGCGCTGTGCCGCTGAGACATGCTCCAGCCCCTGCTCGAGGCGAGCGTGACCTGCCCTCTTCTAGCCCTGGTGTTTGAGCAGGATTCCCAGTTGAAGCCCGCCCTCTGCTGTCATCCTGCGGCTTCCTTTGTGAATGGTGGTCAGAGGGTGGGGGAGAGTTTTTTTCCTATTTCTCATTTGTTTCTGTATTTCTCCTTTCCTTTCCATTTCTTTCTTTTTCTGGTGGTTCTAGGGATTGAACCCAGGGCCTCCTGCATGCTAGGCAAGTGCTCTACCACTGAGCCTCATCCCCAGCCCCATTGTATCTTGTTTTTGTTTGTTTATTTGTTTTTTTAAAGAGAGAGAGGGACAGCAAGAGAGAAAGAGAGAGTCAATTATCGATTTTATTTAGTTTTTCATGTGGTTTTGGTTGCTCCAACACTTTATTGTGTGTGTGGTGCTGGGGTTCAAACCCGTGTCCTCCCCCATGCCAGGCAAGCACTGTAACCACTGAGCCACCATTCCAGCCCAGAACTAAATTTTGATATTGTCAAATGTGTTAGCCTTTTCCTTTATGTTTTTCTTTTTGTGTCTTTTTTTTTTTTTTGTACTAAGAATTGAACCCAAGGGCACTTACTGCTAAGCCACATCCCCAGTCCTTTTTAATATTTTATTTTGAACCGGTCTTGCTAAGTTGCTGAGGCTGACTTTGAACTTGTGATCCTCCTGCCTCAGCCTCCCGAGTCGCACGTTCCTCTGTGCCAAGCTTCTTTTTGTGTTTTTGTTTTTTTGTTTTTTATTTTTAAAGAGAGAGGGACAGTGAGAAAGAGAAAGAAGGAAACAATTTTTAATTAGTTTTTCATGTGGCTTTCATTGCTCCAAGACTTCGTTGCGTACGTGGTACTGGGGTTTGAACTCATGTATTTGTGCATGCCTGGCAAGTGCTGTAACCGCTGAGCCACCGCTCCAGCCCCTTTTTGTTTGTTTTTAAAGATGACTTTGCCATTCCAAAGTTATAAACGCATCATTATATTTTGTCTAATATGTTTACAGTATCCGTCTGTTTAGGTCTCTAATACATACAGAATTTACCACTGTGAATGGCACGAGGGAGGTGGAATCTAAATGCATTTTTTTCTCAAATGGATGTCCCAACACCATTTATTATTCCTCCACTCATTTACTCATTTCAAGTGCTTCCTTGCTTCCTTTTTTTTTTTTTTTTAGGGAGAGAGGTGGCTGGAGCAGTGGCTCGGTAGTTGCGGCGCTTGCCTGGCATGAGCGAATACATGAGTTCAAACCCTAGCACTACATACATGACGAAGTCTTGGAGCAACGAAAGCTGCACAGAAAACTACATAAAAAACTGTTTTTTTTCTCTCTCTCTCTCACTGTCCCTCTCTCTAAAAAGAGAGAGAGAGAGAGGGAGGGCTGGAGCAGTGGCTCAGTGGTTGGAGTGCTTGCCTGGCATGCATGAGGACCTGGGTTTTAACCCCAGCACCACATACACAACTAAGTGTTGGAGAAACAAAGGCCAGATGAAAAAATACATAAAGTTAATTTTCTCTTTTACTCTCCTTCTCTCTTAAAAAAAAAAAAAGAAGAAAAAAGAGAGAGGGAGAGAGAGAATTAACCTTATTTAGTTTTTCATCTGGTTTTCACTGCTCCAACACTACATTGTGTACGTGGTGCTAGGGTTTGAACCCAGGTCTTTGCACGTGCTAGTCAGGCACCATAACCGCAGAGCCACCGCTCCAGTCTTATATACTAATTCCTCCATGGATAAAGTAGTATTTCTGGCTTCTCATCTAGTCCAGTTTTTTTTTTTTTTAAAAGAGAGAAGGATTGAGAGAGAGAGAGAGAGAATCAATTTTTATCGAGTTGTTCGCATGGCTTTCGTGGCTCTGACACTCAGTTGTGTGCGTGGGTGCTGGAGTTTGAACTGGTGTACTTGCGCATGCTGGGCAAGCGCTGTAACCGCTGAGCCACTGCTCCAGCCCTCTATTCCAGTTTTTTGACTTCTACTCCTACACCGGTGCTGAACTATCTCGTTTACTGCTGACTTATAACATAGGTAGGTAGATAGCTCTGTCAGTGTTCCAGTTTTTCAAAATTGTCTTGACTGCTGAGCGTTCTCGTCCACATGAACCAGCTTACTGAGTTCTATGCAAGATTATCTTAGGACTTTGGCTGAGAGTTCACAGAAACTGCAGATGACCTGTGGGGAGAGCTGGCATCGATTATAACCTCGCCTGCTCCACCCACCACCAGGGTGTTTGCGGGCATCGGGCAGGGCTCCTCTTGGGGTCTTTGGTAAAGTTTCCTAGCTTTCTCCACGAAGGTCTTTCCCACTTGGGGTTGGGCTACTTGTTGTTCCAGATTCTTTAAAAGTTTAAAGCCTCTTCTAAATCCTCTACTTCCTCACCCTCTCAGAGCGCCTCTGCTGGGCTCTTTGGCTTACACAAGTATTACAGATTGCTAACATGTTCCAGCTGTTTCCGGTGCATCTTGCACGCATTTCCATCGCCTGCACTGCAGGGCAAAGTCTTAGGGGTCCAGCTGGGGTTTCAAGCCCTGCTTGGGAGGAGAATGTGATTGGGTGAGGACCTGGGAGAAGGGAGGGGCAAGGCCCCAAGGCCCAGAGCAGGGAAGAGGCAGGAGCCTCTTCCATCAGGGGAAGGGGGGCCTGTCAGGAGGGAAGGCATCTGCAGGCCCAGGTTGGGGGTGGGGCGGGTAAAACTATGTCTCCCTTCTTGGAAAAAGAGGTGAGCAGCAGCCGGCACCTTCATGCTGTGCGTTCACAGGCGTGTGCACGTGTGTGCATGTGTGTGCATGTGCGTGTGCATGTGTGTGGCACACGTGGCCATTTCCTTCTGGCAGCCTTTTCCCCGGCAGCTCCTTGCGAGTGGCCTGGGTTCAGAGCCCGGCTCAGCCACTCACTGGCCTGCAGCTCATTGTCCCTGAATGATTCCCGTGCAAGGGGGGCTGAGAAATTCCCTGGCTTGCTGTGGGCGTTCAGGGAGAGGCTAGAGAGCACACGAGCACAGGAGTAGGCCTGTGATACCAGGAAGGTGCAGACTGAATTTACACTTCCATCCCCATGGGCAAGGGAGGTGTGTGCACAGAACATTCCAGCCTGAAGGCCAGATGGGACAGGGGCTTGGGTTGTTTGGGCTCCACAAAGAAGTCGAAGGCCCAGACTCAGCAGTGGAGCACTGGCCTAGCAAGCTGGAGGTCCTGGGTTAGATCACCAGTGCTCCAGAGCGCACCAAGAGACTCCAGGTGGGGGACGGGGATGGTGGGAGGGTGGGGAGGCGCAAGTCCCCAGGGGCAAGAGGGGCAAGAGAGTGTGTATGTGATGGGAACAGGTGAATGGAAGGGCCTGGGTCTTTAAACAGGCCCCTCTCCTTGTCTGGAGGGGAGGGGACTCTCACTGCTGCACAGGTGAAGAGATGCTGGGGCCTATGGGCCTCGCACACCTGTTCACACCTAGTGTGCACATTCTGAGCTCAAAGTGCATCACTGTCTGGCTTCCTCATGGTCGTCCCAAATTTGAGGGTCACCACAGACAAAAGAGAGAGTCAACTGTCCATTTTATTGCTGGAGAAATTGCCCCTCTTAGAGGCAGGTAGAGCCAAGCTGGGTGTGCTGCACACACCTGTAATCCCAGCAACTGGGAGGCGGAGGGGGAAGGATTGGCAGTTCGAGGCCTGCCTCTGCCAGTTAGGGAGACCCTCGGCAACATAGTGAGACCCTGAAGCTGAGGTGAAGCACCCCTGGATCCAATTCCCAGCATCATAAGAATAAGCAAGGCAGAGTCAAGGGGAGGGACTCTGTCCCCCAGCGAGATTTGTGCCAGCCATTACTCTGTTCACTGTTGAAGCGCATCCTGCGGCAGGACGTCTTCTCTGGTCATCGCAGCCTACCAGTCCCGTTCTCTCTGGTGTTGGTGCGTTCAGGATGGTCCTCAAACATAGACGACTTATGGCTGTCTGTCCTTCTCGCTTCCTTCCACCCAGCCAGCCGTTACTCCAACAGTCACTAGGCCCTGCTCTGTGCCTGGCCCTGCTGCAGGGAGTGGGCTGCTGGAATGCTGTGGGTACTACAGAATTGGGACCAGTGTTATGACTTGAATTGTGTCCCTCCACCCCCAAATTCGTGAGTCAAAGTCCTAAGTCCCAGCCTCTGATATCATGACTATTTGGAAGTAAGCACATCTCAATGTGATTGGTTACGTGGAGACCCCATGTGGGTGCTGATCCAGTGTGGCTGATGTCCTTATGGAAGTGGGTGACGTGGTGACAGACGGATACAGGGAGAAAGCCGTGTGAAGGTGAAGGCAGAGACGAGTGGTTCTTCTGCAAGCCGAGGCACCCAAGATTGCCAGAGACCACCAGCAGCTAGGAGAGAGGCGCATTCTGCCTTGGAGCCCTCGGGAGGAACCAGCCCTGCCAATACCTCCATCTTGGACTGCTGGCCCCCCCAACTGTATGACAGTGCATTTTTGCTGCGTAAGTCACCAAGTTTATGGAACTTTATTACAACAGCTCTAGCAAATTAATACACTCTGGAAAAGAGAGGGAAGCCTGTGTGAGTCCTCCACGATCCAGACTTGAGGTTAGGAAGGGCTTCCTAAAGGGGGTGATGCTGAGTGGGGCATTAAAGGACGGGTAGGAGTTTATCAGGTAGAGAAGTCAGGGGAGAATATTCCAGGCAGCGGGAAGAACTTATGTAAAACCCGGGAGGAGGCTGTTTCTTGAACCTCTATGAATTTCCTGCGTGCCCATGCATCTGAGATCTGGAAACATTTTTTCCCAGGAGGCAGTGACATGCAACATTCCCACCAGGAGGGGGCGCTCACACAAGCCTGCCCATGAAGCAGGGGTGGCATTCCTCAGAATCCAATGCCTCTTCCTGGTGATGCCAGGGTGGGCCTTGGGGCTCTGTGCGGGTTGGGGCTCTCCTGAGGTTCCAAAGGATGCACACCACCCTGGAAGGACACTCGGACACATGAGTCTCGATACAAGTATTTTATTTTAATTACAATAGTGCCACACCAAAACTACAGTAGCACAAAACATAATACAAAAAATAGATTCCCAGCTCCAAACCCACACCACGTACTCACAGAGAAGCAAGCCCTATGGCTCCCCCAGCCATCTCACCTTGGCCTTGGTGCTCTGGAGGGGCAGTGGGGGTGGGGGTGCTCCTCCCCCTGCCCTGCACACCCTGAACTGTGAGCGCTGTCTCTGTTCCCTCTGGCGTTTCTGGCTGGCAGTGCTGACAATTTCCTGCCCCCTCCACGAGGAAGGCAGGAGGGTGGGGAGAGGGGTGGGGGAAGGCCCCCCTCGAGCTGTGGGCTCCAGCTCTTTCCCTGGTGCCTTCTCATCTTTCTGCAAGACCTACCAGGCCTTGAACTTGTCTGTGAGGCCTGGGGCCAGGTCTGCAGCTGGCTCCCACCCCTGCTGCACCAGCTCTGCCAACCCATGCTCACAGGGCAGGCTGAGGGCCTGCGCCTCTTGGACGGGTGGAGTCTCGCTTCCTGCACGAGTGGCATGCGCTGTGGGGCAAGGCCGGGCTGGGCCGGGCCGGGCCGCGGTGGGCACTGACTGCCTGCCTGTCACAGGGGCTCGCCGTGGGGCTGCCCACTGGTGGAGCCAGAGCATCTGCTGTTGGGAGGCGCGGGACCTCAGGGAGGAGGTCGCATTCCTGGTCCCTTGACCCCGCAGGTCAGCCTGGCTTGGGGGACCCTTCTCTTAGCCTCCTCTAACAGCACCCGGAAGGAGAGGAGCCTTCCAGCTACCAGTGCTACCTGATCCAACCCAGGAGCCTGGATGGCTGGAGCCCAGAGTTCAGCAGTATGTGACTCCTAACATCCAGAGCACTGCCCTGCAGGCCAGAGCTCCCAGGGACTGAGGGGTCCTGCGGGCACCAGGATGGGGGTATGGCCTTGGGTTCCAATCAGGACACTTGCGGGGCCCCACTGAGGCAGCCTGGGGCCTCTGGGGCAGGGGTCATCCCCTCAGTGGGGCCCGGGCCACAGCCTCAGATAAGGCACTAGAGAACCGGTCTGGAACCAGACCAGGCTGGGGGCAGAGGAGGGCGCTCAGAAGGAGGATGTGGGCCCTGCAGGAGACAAGAGCTCTTTTCCCTTTTGCCTTCCCTGGCAAGGTATTGCCCAAAGCAGCTGGGATGGGGGCGTTGCTATAGAAAGCTTCCGGTCCCATGGGGTGACTGAAAGAGGAAGGACCAAAAGAGAACAGGGCAGTGGAGGGCTCCCGTGTTCCAGATCCAGGCTGTGTGGGTGCCGCAGCCTGTGCTGGAGGGTCCTGACCTTGTTTTATTCCGCCACAGTCATCAGTCCCCTGCCTGACTTTGGGGATCAAAACTTCCTTGCTGGGATTTCCATGTTGGACTCCGGGGCAAGGGCAGGCAGGCTGAGAGGAGCTGGCTCCTCCCTCCGTCTGGCTCCCCCAGACCCTATCTGAGACGGTGGCAGCAGCGACAGGCGCTGCAGTCAGACATCCTGAGGGCTGAGACAGCTCTAGACCTGGGGATTTGCTTAGTGGCCTGGGAGGGGTCCCTGCCCCAGCCCAGCCTTGCAGTGAGGGGGTCACTCAGCGGGGCTTCCTTGTCCACAGGTTATTTAGAAAAGCAACATAATAAATATACTAATCCTTCCCTCAAAAAAAAAAGTGTTTTAAATGCATTTTTCCCTGAAGATTTCCAGTGTATTCCACAATGTTTAAAAAATAGTTTCCCCAAAAATATATCTTTAAAGCATTTGACACAGTGGTAATTGTGGTCTATCTGGTGCTGGATGTGGGCAAGGGGCTGTGTCCCCATGCCCTCGTCACTGTGGGGCCCAGGCCTGGTGAACCACCAGCCCAATACCCAAATGCCCTCCGGAGTTGGTGCCCAAGCGCCTGGGACGACGGCCTGCACAGGGAGCAGACCTTGGGTGGGTTGAGGATGTCTGTTGTGGCTCGGTGCCAGCTGCGAACCCTCCAGGTCAGGGAGGGTTCCCTGGGTGCCAAGGAGCTGGAGGAGGGGGCGGACTGGGCAGCCGTCTGTCCCGTCCTGGGCCACTTCCTCTCCTCCATCTTGGCTCTCTGTGCTTCGCCCCTTACCACACTTCACATTTGTGACGAGGGTTCATGGGTGATCCCAGTGGGCAGTGGAAGTGTTCTGAGAACTCCTTGGAATTGGACAGGGAGCCGATGACCCGGAAGCGAGACGGGCTGTGGGGGTCGGTGATGAGGCCCTCATGGGAGCTCTCGGGCGTCCGGACAGAGCACCAGACCTTCAGGAAACCGGGGAGAAGCTGGGGTCACTGTGGGGCCCTGAGGCTGCCAGATTGGTCCCCTCACAACAGTAGGGGAATGGTGCTCAGATCCCAGGGAGTCATGAGGGCCTGTGGATGAGTAGGGCGGGACGGGGACTTGCTATGTAATAACAGAAGCTCGCCTCCTCACAGGTAATGTCCTGAAGACGGCCCAATGAGCTAGGAAGCTGTTGATTTGTGGGGACCTGCACCTGTGTCTGGGCATTTCCCCCTAATGAACTCACCTGTGCAAACCCCAGGAAGAAGAGCTGGTTATTGGTGAGGCCCAGGGTGGGCAGCGTCTGCTCAGCCCCGTTCTTCTTCACCCAGTTCTGGTAAGCCTGGGAGGAGAGAACACCAGGGCTCAAGGGCGGCTGAGACCCAGGGCCATAGGTTCCTGGGCTCTAGGCCTCAGCTCAGCCTGCAGGATCCCTCTTTCTCTGCTCTTGTGCTGAAGGGGAGTGCAATCAACCCTGCGGCCTAGAATGCCACCTCCATGCAGACAGCCTTCGGCTCAGCCCTGATCTGTCCTAGCTGACACCAAGGTCATCGCAAACTTAACACAGCACGCAGAGAATAAGTCACACACACACTACCCACACCCCACCAACTCGCCCACTGCAGTGCATGGCGCCACCACCCTCAGGCCCCAAACCCCAGCGCCTCTTCAACTCTTCCAGATCCCACACTCCGAGGGACACAGTGACACAATCCTGGTCCCCTCCCCATGGGGCAACTTAAGTGAGCCTTCTAGTGCAGGCATTGGCAAACTTCCTCTGTGAGGGTCAGAGCAGGCGTTTTCAGCTTTGGGGCTAATGGTCCCTGGTGAAATAATTCTCCTCTGCTCTTACGGAGCAAGAGTAGCGACAGACAACCTGTGAGCAAATGAGTGTGGCCGGGTGACCTCAAAACTATCCAAACAGGACGGGGGCTGCATTTGGCCCACGGGCCGTAGGCTTGCTGACCTGCATTAAAGAATAAATTAGGGGCTGGAGCGGTGGCTCAGCAGTTCGAGCTCTTGCCTGGGGTACACAAGGACCCGGGTTTGAACCCCAGCACCACATGCATAACTAAGGGTCCGAGGAACAGAAACCAGATGAAAAAGTAAAGTTGATGCTCTCTCTTTCTCTGTTCCTCTCTATTTAAAATACAAAACATACAAAAACCAAAAAACGAATAAATTAGATCCCGTCCTCCTCTGTTTAAGACCCTGCAGTGGCTCCCCATTGTCACCAGGAGCCAGCTCCTTTCGCAGTGACAGAGGCCCCGCCCCACGTTCCTTCCACTCCTCCCCCTGCCTTTCTCCTGCTGGTGAGTGCGCCAGGCTTGCGTCCCTCTCCCGGCCTCTGCACTTGCTCCTCCTTCCGCTCAGACTATTCCTACAGCTGTTCCCGGCCTCTACTTCGCCTTCTCTCCCCACCTTTTCTTTTCCTCTTCTTCTTCTTCTTTTTTTTTTTTTTTTTTTTTGTGGCACTGGGGACAGACCAGGACCCTGTGCAAGCGAGGCAAACACTCCACCACTGATCTACATCTCCAGCTCTTTTATTTTTATTCTGAGACAGGATCTTGCTAAGTTGCCAGACTGGCCTGGAACTTGAGATCCTCCTGCCTCAGCCTACTGAGTAGCTGGGATTATGGGAATGTACCACCATGCCTGGCTTCTCTGCCTCTTTTTATCATTTAGGTATAAATTCAAATGTTATTCCTTCAGAAGGCCACCTCTGGGGACCTTCTCCCATGGCTCTTCATCACTTTGTCTTTTTTTTTCTTTCTTGGTACCAGTGATTGAACCCAGGGGCACTTAACCACTGACTCACATCCTCAGCCTCTTTTATTTTTTATCTTGAGACAAAGCCTCACTAAGTTGCGGAGGCTGGCTTTGGACTTGTGATCCTCCTGCCTCAGCCTCCTGAGCTGCTGCTATTACAGGTGTGGAGCACATGTGCTCACTCTGTCCTGTGCTATACTGTCCATCTGACATGACCTCACTTCTTCTTCTTCTTCTTTTTTCTTTTTAGTAAAGAGGGAGAGTGAGGGAGAGAGAGAGAGAATCGATTTTACTTAGTTTTTCATCTAGGCTTTGTTTCTTTGACACTGAGTTGTGCACATGGTGCTGGGTTTGAACTCAGGGGGCCCTATGTCCACAACTTATGGGCTGCAGGCAAGTTGTGGAATGTTTCTGGGCTTGGTTCCCACATCTGCAAAATGGGATTCTACTACCTAACTGTGGAGCTGGGAAGTACTCCAAGCCTGCACATAGTAGGACCTCAACAGATGGCGCCCTTTAGTATTTCTGCTCCGAGCCTCGTGGTTAGGAGGGAGCTCTGTACTGCAACCTGAGAGACCTCCTCCCGGCTCTCGTGGCCTCTGTTTTCTCATCCTCTGACGTCCTCTAACTCGGGCATTTCTGAGGGCCTCTCTGGGCCAGGGCCTGGGTCCGAGTCAGTGGCTTTCCCTGCTGCCCGATGGTGCAGGTGTTAGGTCCTCACATCCAGGCCAGCTGAGGCTCGGGCAGCCAGCGGCTTCCTCCAGAGCCAGAGGCTGAACCCAGAACTGGCTCCGCACCAGTGTCCTCCCCCTGGGCCCTGCTGCCCTTTCCCGGCTTCTCGGGCAGAGCAGCTCTGAGCAGAGAGCCCTGGGTTCTTGGCTCTGGCTGCCGCCTTCGCAGTCAGCTCTCAATCGTCCTCACCGTCCATCTGACAGAGGAGGAAACTGAGGCACACCAACTCCTGCCCCTTGCACAGCGTCTCTACACTGATCTGAGGAGGCACCTGGACAGGACAGGCCTGGACCGGGGCGCGGGCGGGGAGCAGACGCACCCGATAGGCCGCCTTGAGGCCCCCATTGTCCGCGATGTTCTCCCCGAGCGTGTGGCGGCCATTCACCGGCTCCCCGTTCACACTGTAGTTGCCATACTGCTCCACCATGCACTGGGTCTGCAGCTTGAAGGCCTCCACGGACGAGTTCTTCCACCAGGGCCGGAGGTTCCCATCCTTGTCATACTCGCGTCCTGAGGGAGGAGGGCAGAAGGGGCTCCTCTCTCCTCCCAGTGCCCACCCTCCAGCCTGCACAGGGACAGGATGCCCGGCAGGGCGCTGGGGGTGGGCCAGACCAGCGGGAGAGGGTGGGGAAGCGGCCCTGGGGCTCTCCGGGTGGGGGCTCAGTGCAGCTAGGATCATTTAACACTGAGCCCAAGGATTGGAGGCCAGCAAGGAGCCAACAGAGGTGGCCGAATCTGGAGCACATGGCAGGCCTGGCCTCCATGGTCTCTGCTTCATCCTTGCTGGCTGTGAGGTCCCTGAGGCAGCTGGCAATGAGGGTTCTGCACACTAGCAGCTGAGGAGGGCCTAACCTCAACGCCTCTGCTGACACCCCTGCACTCCCCCCACCAAACACCTGCAGAAGGTGCTCACTGTAGCCGGCACGTGTCCCTTCTGATCACCACCTGGAACTGCCGTGCCCATTTTACAAATAAGGGGATGGTGGCTCAGACAAAGACCTGACTTGCTGAAGTGTGCACACTTGGCAGGTGGCAGAGCCAGGATTTGAACCCTGGTCCTTCTCTCCAAAGCTAAGGCCCTTAGGAGTAAAGGTGCAGAAGCAGAGGCAGTGGGGTTAGGACGCGGATGGGCTCTGGCTGAAGGGGACCCCAAGGAGCCAGTACCTTGATCGTCAAAAGCATGAGTCAGTTCATGGCCCACGACGACACCAATGCCACCGAAGTTTAAGGCCCTGGAGAGGACACAAAGTGAGAGCAAGCCCTCCACAGGGCTCTACCTGGTGATGTGAGGCCTGAGCCAGGAGGGGACTCGGTGGCAGGCTGGGCAGTCTACAGGAGTCGGCTGTGCCTGCTGGGTCCATGCACCGGGCTGGACGCTGCAGAACACAGCATTCCCTTTGGCCACCTTGGCAGTTGGCTTTAGAGCAAACTGACCTGGGAATGGCAATCACTTCGCCCAAGTACCACATCGTTATCCGATGCCGACCTGGGATTTGCTTCTCCAACAGTGTGCTCTCCCTGCCAACTCCCTGGCTCTGGCTGTACTAAAACACTGTTGGTGGCAATATTTCTCCCGTATAAAAGGGTTTTTTTTTTTTTTTTTTGTACCAGGGTTTGAACCCAGGGGTGCTCAACCACTGAGCCACATCCCCAGCCTTTTTATTTTTTTATTTTTGGGCAGGGTCTCTAAGTTGCTTAGGGCCTTGCTAAGTTGCTGAGGCTGGCTTTGAACTTGTGATCCTCCTGTCTCAGCCTCCCAAGTCCTGGGATTACAGGCAGGCTCCACCATGCCTGGCTCTTGATTGCATGACCTGGGTCCAGTTCCCCACTGTGCAGGAGGAAGGGCAGGGGAGAGCGAGGAATCCTAGGCCGCCTGGGCCACTGAGGCACAGATGGCTCAGTGAGACTGGTTAGGGTCAGCTGTGGACACAGGGCTGAGTTGGGGGCCCGCTGATGGGTGAGGGAAAGAGTTGGGGCGACAGCAACAGGAGCAGCCTACTTGGGCGAGGAGCGAGTGTAGAATGGCGCCTGCAGGATCCCAGCCGGAAACACAATCTCATTCTTGGTGGGCGAGTAGTAAGCGTTCACCATGGGCGGGGTCATGCTCCACCTGCAAGCAACGGAGGGGGTCCAGGCACAGGTGGTGGGGGCGGATCGAGGCTTGAAAACGTGGTTCTCCGACCGCAGGCCCGAGTGCCCACAAGCACAAGGACATTGGAAGCAGCACTGTTTTTGAGAGGGGGAAGACTAGAACACACTGAATGTCTATGAATGTGGGATGAGTTAAACTGCTGATGTCACATCACAGTGTGTCAAACTGATTTTCACAGACACCAAGAGGGGCCCGCACTGATTGAACTGTTTCTGCCAGCAGTACTAAAGTGTGGTCTGTGAACAGGTAGGGCAAGGTCCCTGCTAGCCTTCGGGAGGACTCCATGATGTCAAAACTATTTTCATTAAGACATTATTTGGGGGACTGGAGCGGTGGATCAGTGGTTATGGTGCTTGCCTTGCATGCGCGAGTACGCGGGTTCAAACCCCAGCACCACGTACACAATGAAATGTGTGAGCAACGGAAGTCCATGAAAAACTAAATAAAAGTGATTTTGTCTTTCTCTCTCTCGCTGTCCCTCTCACTTTAAAGAAACAAACAAAAAAGACATTATTTGGGGAGTGGAAGCAATGGCTTGGTGCTTGCGCCGCTTGCCTGGCATGCGCAAGTCCACGAGTTCAAACCCCAGCACCATGTACACAATGAAGTGTCCGAGGAATGAAAATCACATGAAAAACTAAATAAAAATTGCTTCTCTCTTTCTCTCTCACTGTTACTCTCTCTTAAAAAAAAAAAAGACATTATTTGGGGTTGGAGCGGTGGCTCAGCAGTTACGCTGCTTGCCTGGCATGCACAAGGACATGGGTTTGAACCCCAGCACCACATACACAACTAAGTGTTGGAGCAACAAAAGCAACATGAAAAACAAAATGAAATTGGTTTACTCTCTCCCTCTCTCTCTCACCGTCCCTCTCTTAACAAAAAAAAATGTTTATGAATAAACTCTCAGATTTCACATTGCATTAACCTCCCACCCCTAGCAATGGAGATTGAACCCAGGGGTGCTCTATCATTGAGCTTCATATCCAGCCCTTCTTATTTTTTATTTTGAGACAAGGTCTTGCTAAGTTGCCCAGGCTGGCCTTGAACTTGGGATCCTCCTGCCTCAGCCTCCCAAGTAGCTTACATTGCAGATGTGTGCCACTGTGCCTGATAGAAGACAAAGTTTAAATTAAAATTTAAGCCAAAGTTTAAAAGTCCAGGTAAATTGGCAGAAGTGCCTATACCATATTCTTTTTTTTTTTTTTAAAGAGAGAGGGACAGTGAGAGAAAGAGGCAAACAACTTTATTTAGTTTTTCACATGGTCTTCGTTGCTCCAACACTTAGTTGTGTACGTGGTGCTCGGGTTTGAACCTGGGTCCTCGTGCTTGCAAGGCAAGCGCTGAAACCGCTGAGCCACCGCTCCAGCCCCCTATACCATATTCTGATGGTGAAGGCCCACCTTATTGTGTGCGTAGGGGTCCGTCCTGGGTTGACAGTGGGAAGCTTGGAGGAAATGGATATTAGAACCTTCATTGCCCACCAGGGGGCGCCAGAGGCAAAGAGGAGTTGCTCTTGCGTTTGGCAAGATTTATTCTGTTTCAGGAACAGAGGAAGCTGGGTCTGAGGACTAGTACTAGGCTGACTATGGGGAAACCATTTTAAAAAGATAGAATTTGCTCTAGATTATTCTGATTTAAGAATCTGGGGTAGAAGTCAGGAGGCTATAAAAATGGGCTGGGGATGTAGCTCAGTGGAAAAGCACTCTTGGGTTCAATCTCCAGTACCCACCCCCCCCCAAAAAAAAAAAGAAAGAAAAAAGAAATTAGGGGTGGTGCTGGAGTGATGGTTCAGCAGTTCCTGTGCTTGCCTGGCATGCACGAGGACGCAGGTTCAAACCTCAGCACCACATACACAATGAGGTGACGGAGCAACGAAAGCCATATGAAAAACTAAAATTGATTCTGTCTCTCTCTCTCTCACTGTCCCTCTTTCTTTAAAAAAATAGTAAAATAAAAAAATAAAGATAGAAGGACAGTAAGAGAGAGAGAAAAAGAAACAACTTTATTTAGTTTTTTATCTGGTTTTTGTTGCTCCGACACTTAGCTGTGTGCTTTGAACTTGGGTCCTCGTGCATGCCAGGCAAGTGCCATAGCCACTGAGCCACCACTCTAGCCCTGTCCCTCTCTCTTCAAAAAAACAAAACAAGAGGTAACACACCCCTGCCCCACACATGAACACATTTTGGCATTTTTGGTGGTGCTGGGGCAGGAAGCCAGGGCCTCGTGTTCTAGGCAAAGCTGTACAACTGAGGCGTACCCTTTATATTTTTAAAACATTCCCCAGGGGATGCTGATGCAGTGAGACTTTCAGTGACAGCCTAGCTATCAGGGCCCGTCTAGAACTTTCCCGGGGCCTCAGTGGGACAGTGAGAAACCACTGCTCCTGTTTGGGAGGAATTAAGGGACACCATCCTGGCTGAGGGCCTGGCCCTCCCCTAAGTTCTCACATTCAGAGACCAGGTTCACTCTGCCAACAGGCTGGGCGCAGCAGCTCACTGACTCGGGCCCATCCCGGCCCCTGGTGGGGCCCCACTTTGGCCTTTGGCCTCTTAATTTGAAAAGCGGGGTACCAACAATACCCACTCCTTGGAGGGCTTCTATGACAGCTGTGTGGGGCAGGGAAGGTGAGCTCCGCGAGGGGTGCCCCCTGGTGGGGGATCCAGCGCCTCCCGGCAGGGTCTGGGGGACTCACTGATCTCTGTTGGGGGCTTTCCTGAGCTGGTCAGCAGTGACCCTCCAGGAGAAGTTGAAAAAGCGCATGGCGTTCTCAAAGTAGAGGTCTGGAACTGCTGTGTACTACGGAGAGAAAGCAGAGACGGGATCAGAGCACGCCCAGAGGCCCCCCAAGGTCTGGAGCTGCAGGCTCGGAACCCTCCACAGGCCATCCGGCCTCACGGTGCTGCAGCACCTCTGCAGTGGTACCTGGGCCTTAGGCAAGGTACCTCCATCACTGGCGACGGAACCGTGACGGTGGACATGTTCTCTCGACTGCGCTGGCCAATGTGGTGGATGCTAGCGACAGGTGACTACTGAGCATCTCAAAGGTGCTAGTTGACCTTTCAAATCCAAACTTTAAATTTGAATTGAAAAATCAAGCTACCACACTGGACAGCACAGATCTAATGAACCCAGCTGAAATCCATCTCTGAAATGTCAGGGGACAGGCACTGTGGCACACCAGCTTGAGACTGTACCTGGCCCTTCAGCTCCTGACAGGTGCAAAGCTCTCCCTTAGATCCACTCCAGATCCTTCTGGATGTATCAGAGGGCTTTGATAAAATACTAGGCCCTCCCTTAGGGGCAGGACTCTGACTATATGAGCCCTGCCTGGTTGTCCCTAGGAGACCCTGGGTCTTGCATCATGACGACCTTGGGATGTCATAAATTATTCTCAAGGAACAAGGTTGCAGAACGCATCTCGTATTCTTCAAAGTAATTTTAACATTCTCAGGTTTTACATAGAACCATGATTGTTGGAGTCTGACCATTTTATTTCGTCAGCTGCCCTAGAGTGACCTTGTGACAATTATTGGGGTCTGACCTTCACCTCCATTTCATCAGCCACCCTAGTGTGATCTTATGACTATTTGCATAAGCTCCTTCTGAAAGGGCTGCTAGGTCGTGCTTTGTTAAAGATTAGGGTGGGTTAAAATGTCTTAAGGTTACTCCCTAGTTTTTGTCTGTACCCTAGTTTTTTTATCTGTACTGAAATCTACATAACACCTGGCAACTCCCTTAGAAGGATTATTGATTCCTTGGCTGTCTCCCCTCCTCTATAAAAACCCGTGTGCCTTAAGAATAAACGGATTCTGAGCTGCCATCAGCTGCCTGTGGTTGCCTCGTTTCCCCGGCTGGGAGGGAAGGGATCCCCGGACGAGGGGGGACCCGGGTTCCAGCCGTCGGCACTCACCCTCCTCCTGATCGGCTCCCGGGGGGGACAATACAGCCCCCCAACACATGATGAGGGGTTACTATAATTCTAAAGATGCCTGGATTCATAAATTTCAATCATGAGAAGATATAAAGCTTCATCATTCAAGGCAAAACCACAATCCACTTAGAGTGATTTGCCCAAAGCTCCGGCCAGCAGGGTTGTAGCTCACCCTTGCTGCCTGAATCAAGCTTAAATGTGCACTGGGATCTACGCTTTCTTTTTCCCACTGGCATTTCAAGATCACAATCAGAGGTCCACACTTTCTCTCAGGAGGTGGGGGAAGGACCCCCACCGACAGGTGGCAATCCTGGTGGCAGGAGCGGCGGGTGTAAGCGGCTTCAGTTTTTATTCCACCTGTGATGTTTTAGGGCCACCGATTCTCCCTGCGCCTTGTAGAATCCTCTCCCATTCTTCCACCTCACTTCTTTCCTCTTTCCTTTTTTTTTTTTTTTTTTTTTGCAGTGATTGTGATTGAACCCAGGGCCTCGTGCATGCCAGGCGAGCACTCTACTACTACTCTACCCCTTCCTCCCCACTCATCCCGTCAAGCTGACCATTTCCAGTGGGATACACAGCACACATCCTGGTAATGACCGCTGGACACTGCCCAACAGTGGCTCCAGGGACCCAGGAGATGAAAAAGCAGGGACTGGCTCTCTCGTGCCCACCCATACTCCACTTCACATTGCCTGGATGGAGAAGCCATGACAGCCACGCTCCTCCACCATCCATCCGCACCCAGCCCCTCCCTGGCCCTTTCCCAAGCAGGCGTTTGGGAATGCGGAGCGGAAACCACTCACATCGTTGAACACTTTGTCCAGCTCCTTGGGGTCCATGATGAAGTTGGGGTAGCCTATCATGTTGTAGATGGCGTCCGCCTGGATGGGAAGGACGCAGAGGAATTGAGCACCCAGGGATGCTGGCCAGCTTGGCGGGCTTGGGGCTGAAGGTCAGGTCAAGGGGAGTTGGGACCAGGCAGCTCCCCTTAGGGCTTTCACATCTTGGTTTAGAAAGATGTCTCCCCTTGCCTAACTTCTTATTTTTGGAGTCTCTGATTAAATGTTACTTCCTCCAAGGGAAGCTGCATGTGTCCCCAAAGTTTGTGTTGGAAACTCAACTGCGATGGCTCTGTGGGGGGACCCTTTGAGGGGTGCTTAGGCTCTGAGGCTTCACCCTCCTGCAGGGATTAATGTCATGGCTATGGGAACGGGGTAGGTATGGATCACAGGAGTGGGTTCCCTCTCTGGTGTGTGTGCTCTTGCTCTTCCACCTCTGCCAAGGGATGTGTGACTATGGGCTTCAGGCTGTCCTCCGAGCCTGCTGGACTGGTCACAAGGCAGGACAGCATCCATCGATGCTCCCCTGCCAGCTGCAGCCATGGGGGAGCCTCAGTGACCTTGAACTCCTGGGCGGCCTCACCTTCTCCTTGGCTGATTTGCGGGTATCTTCATCCATCCACTTCAGGGTGCTCAGGCTCTCCTCAAACGCCTTCTTAATCTCCAGGATTATCTCGCTGGCCTGAGGAGACAGATGCTCCACCTGTCAGGTGCAGGCACAGCCTCCCCTGAAGGCAACCAGTGCTACATGCAGGACCCCGAGCCAGAGCCTTGGCTCAAAGCCCGAGGCTACGCAGCGCTGCGCTAACAGGGGAGCCACAGCTGCGCTTCCAAGCCATGTTCCCAAAGAGGGCACCCTGGGAGATGAGACCGGCCTTCAGTGAACAGCTCTGCAGTCACACGAGCTGGGACATGCTGTGGGGAAGCAGGAAAAGTCCCTTTTGCTCGACTTCTCAGAGCCTTTAACATGGTAAAGGCTGGAGTCCTTGGCCTCTCCCACACTGATGGGATCACAGAAAACCTGCAGAACTTGATTCAGAGGAGCCGGGTCAGAAATGCTGCGCTCACTGCAGAGACAGGCTCTCGAGGGTGAGAGAGTGACTGCGGCGGGGCACACCTGGAGGCCAAGGATGGAAGATTCTGGGGGAGGGGAAGGTGGAGCTTGGAACGGGGAGGGGCGGGGCTGGGGGCGGACAGACCTCCACTACCATTCCCTAGCAGATGTGATGACAAACGCTGCGCGGTTACAGCTGCTATCTGCTCCGTTCCTTATTTCATGCCAGGTGCTCTTTACGTGTAGCATCTCATTTAATGTCCCTTGCAGAAGAGACAGCCCCACTCCCCTCTCTCAGGTGAGGTGAGAACACTGCTCAAGTCACCCAGCCTTGCAGGGCCCAGCCAGGATCTGAGCTAGGGCCTGGCTGTCTCCACAGCACTCAGCCATGACCCACAGAGTAAGAAAAATGTCACCTGGGTCAACATTATCTGGAGGGGTCTTTCACAGCCCCAGGAGGTGGAGATGGCTGCCGGAACCTTGCAGGGTCACTGGGACGTCTGAGTTAAAACAGGACCCAGGATCATCTGGTCTGGAGCAGGAAAGGCCCAGAGCATGGGCCATCGGGGTCAGGAGGGCCCCAGCAGACGCGCTGTCAGGTGTCCGTCCACACGGGCAGCACTTACTATATTCTTGCTGTCCTCGGCAAACGTCGCTTTGACAAACATGGGGCCCAGGGCAAAGCCCAGGTTGTTTTCTGTGTCACTCACGCAGAACTTCCAGCGAGGAAGGCAGGTCTGGAAAACATGTATGTGAAGGGTCACTGGGCCCCAGTTCTCCTCCCAATTCCTCCGTCTGGGAGGCAGCGCCATCAGGGGTCTGTGCTCCCTTCCAGAACTAGAGGGAGACAGACCTCTTCTGGTGGCAGAAGTAGGCCACAGACACCCCTCACGGCCACAACCTCCTGTTTCTGAGAGTTGCCTCTGTGCCTGGTACTTCATGAAGGTCCCTCACTGAGCCATCATAACACCTCTGGCGGGCAGGGATTAGGGGCCACTGGGCAGATGAGGAAGCAGAAGCTCAGCAAGGGCTGTTGCTAGTGGAGGGTCCCATAGCAGGTGAGAGGTGCTGCGGGATGGGACCCAGAGCTACCAGCTCTCCATCCTGTGCGTCACCCATCCCACCCCATCCTGCTCCTGGAGGACACAAGGAATCTTGGGAAGTTGCCTGTCTACCTGAGCAACATGAAACCTTTTCAGAAGGTGAGGGTCCCAACCCCATCTACTGACTCCTAGAAAGAGAAAGGCCATGGTGACAGTGGTACCACAAGATATTGATGCTGGCTTTCATTTTGGGGGGGGGGTTTGGGCATCAAACCCAGGGTCTTGCACATGCTAGGCAAGCACCTGACCACTGAGCTATATTCCCAGCATCCCCGGCTATTTATTTACACCAGGGATTAAACCCAGGGGCGCTTACCCACTCAGCCACAGCCCCAGCCCCTTTAATTTTTCATTTTGAGACAAGGTCTCGCTGAGTTCCCTAGGGTCTTGCTAAGTTGCTAAGGCTGGCCTTCAACTTCTGATCCTCCTGCCTCACCTTCCCAGGCTGCTGGGATTATAGGCATGTGTCACTGTGGCTGGCTTGGGTTGGTACTTCCTTGGTTTCACCCACAAGCACCACTATCCACAGGACACCTCTGTGTAAAGCAGAAATGGGTCCTTGAGCTGCAATTCCCTGGAGCGGGGTTGATAAAGAGCATCGGGAATGTTTTGGCTGGCTCCACTAGTCCCACACCCGGGCATCTCTCCGTGGACAGCTGTATCACCATGCATAGTGGCCCTGCTTATGTAAATCCATCCTGCTGCAGGGTCCTCTTAACCCTGAAGAACACAGCGCCCGGGGCAGCCTGATTCACACTCGCCCTACTGCAAACAACCCAAATGCCCATCGGCAGACAGATGGATAAACTAAATGTGGTGTTTTCACACAGCAGTGTACTCCTTGGCAACGAGAAGGAATGAGCAACTCAGACACAGCAGCACGGATGAACTCCACACGCTTCAGCAGAGCACAGGCAGCCAGGCGGGCAGCACATGATTCCGTCTACACCCATCCGCACTGCCGCCGGGGGAGACGCAGCAAAGGGGCCCGAGGGAACTTTCGGCCTACAATTCGTTGGGTAAGTGGGTCATGGAAATGTTGTCTATCATGACTGCGTGGAGCTTATACCCATGGCTTCATTTGTCAAAACTCAATGAACCGGGGCTGGAGTGGTGGCTCAGTGGTTATGGCACTTGCCTGGCATGCGCGAGGACGTGAGTTCCAACCCCAGCACCATGCACACAACAACACAATGAAGTGTTGGAGCAATGAAAGCCACATGAAAAACTAAATAAAATCGGTTCTCTCTTTCTCTCTCTCTCACTGTCCCTCTCTTAAAAAACAAAACAAAAACCCAAACTCAATGAACTGGCTACTTACTTCATCTGTCATGTATACATATGTATATGTATTTTTTTTCATGGCTGGGGATTGAACCCAGGGCTTCACACATGCTAGGCAGGCATTTTATCACTGAAGGACATCTGTGGCCCTTTTTTTAAAAAAAATTTCTTTAGAGGGCTGGAGAGGTGGCTGAGAGGTAGAGTGCTTGCCTGGCATGTGTGAGGACCCAGGTTCAAACCCAAGCACTGCATACACAGCTAAGTGTCAGAAAAACAAAAATAAATGAAATTGACTCTCTCTCTCTCTGTTAAAAAAATATATTTGGCGACAGGTTCTTGCTAAGTTGCCCACTCTGGCCTCAAACCTGCAATCCTCCTACCTCAGCCTCCAGAGTAGCTGGAATGACAGGCTTGCTCCACTGTGCCAGGCTACACTGTATATCATATTATATGTAAATTACATCTTAGTTAAAAAATGTTTTTTCTTCTAGGCAAGAAAGAAGGAAGCAAGGGTCATTCTAGTCTTCTCTAAGTGCAGTCCCAGTCTCTGCTTAGCTCTCCCAATTGTGTGTCCACTCTGATGCCTGCTTTCTTCTGACTACCCCTGCCTGTCCTCCTGCCACTGTGATGTCCACAACTGGACACAGCTTGCTCCTGGACATGGCTGAGGCTGACTCCACAGTAGGTCAGTTCGGGGGCTTCTAAGGCGAGGAAGGTTGAACTATGGACAGAGTCTTCCTCATTTTCTTCTCTGGAGTTTTAGGATGAACCTGTTCACTCACACGCAATCCTTCGGTTAAGTACCTAGGTTAAGTACGTAGCTTGCTGAGTGACTGCACTGCACTGGTACCGTGCCAGTCCTTGGGAATCTACAGCTGAACAAACCAGACTCAATCGAAACGCCCAGAATGTCCAGCGGGAGAGAGACGTATGGTAACAATGTTAAGAGCATAAGAGCGTTGAACATCTGAGTGTCTACCATGTGCCAGGCCCCATCCCAGAGGAAGCCCAGTGGAACCCTACAACACAGGCACAGGGATCACTCAAGAAGTGGCTCAGGTGGGACTGAACCCAGAAAGTCCAGCTCCAGTGCCGTCGTCTTCTTTTCTTTTCAAAGAGAGGGACAGTGAGAGAGAGAATCAATTTTATTTAGCTTTTCATGTGTCTTTGGTTGCCCCAACACTTTGTCGTGTACGTGGTGCTGGAGTTGGAATCCACATCTTTGCACGTGCCAGGCAAGCACTGTAACTGCTGAGCCACCACTCCAGCCCCTCCAGTGTCTTCTAAAAGGCTACACTGACTGTCTATAGGCCGCAGTCTTTAAATGTTTTGGGATGATGAGAAAAATCTTTGGAAGGAGAAAGGGTCAGGAAGCATTCATCTGACCTGGGCTCCACCTCTGGGCAGAGGAGGAGCAGTCAGCCACCCTCTGAACAAACAGGCCCTGTGAGTTTTAGCCTCTTCTTTGTAACGCAAGGAGCACTGAGCAAGGAGTGGGAGAGGGGTTTGCAGGGCTTGGTTCCCTCCTTTCTACCTGTTTGGCAAATCAGAAGCAGTAAAGACTGGTGACAACAACCAGCAGAGGGCTTTAGCCTCTGGAACTGCTGCAACCACTGAGCCACCACACCAGCCCCTCCCTCTTTCTTTCTTTAAAAAAATATAGACATACTAAAAAAGGAAGTAATGGAACTAAAATCTTCAGTCGGTCACATCAGAGAAACGATGGAAGAATTTAATAATAGAATAACTATAGAAAACAGAATCTCAACTCTTGAAGAAAGAACTTCTGACAATGAGGACAGGCTGAGTAAACTTGAGGGCATGGATGACAAAAAAAAAAAAAAAACCCAGCAAGAGCAGAATTTTCAAAATGTCTGGGACAAAATAAGAAGAAACAATATAAGAGTAATTGGGATACAAGAAGAAATCGAAACACAAATGAATGCCATAAAGAATATTCTCAACAAAATAGTTGAAGAAATATTTTCCCATATTATAATAGTCAGATATGTTCATCCAGGAAGTGTATAGGACACCCAACAGACCTAATTAAAAGAGAAGCTCACCAAGACACATCATATTCAAAATATATAACAGGGAAATCAACAAAAGAATATTAAAAGTAATGAGAGAGAAACACCAAATCACATTCAGAGGCAAATCAATAAGGATCACCTCTGACTTTTCAGCTCAGACCCCAGAAGCAAGAAGATCCTGGATGGAGATATTTCAATTTCTGAATGACCACAACCTGAAACTGAGAATACTATACTCAGCAAAACTCAGCTTCAAATTTGAAGGGGAAATTAAAACATTTGATGATGAGATAAAACTTGCAGATTTAACAGAAGACCAGGATTACAAAGAATTCTCAAAGATAAACTCCAGATAGAAGAACAAGCAATCAATCCTCAACAACCACAGAGGAAATTCAATAAAACTACAGCACAGAACTCACTAATAAAACACAGTGACTATCATTTACATAAAAAATGTTCTTCAGAGATATAAAAATTATGACAGTGTACTTGGGTATTTTAGGAAAAATATGGGACCCAGAAGGGAGGTAAGGGATCAGGGGACAGGAGGAGGGAGGTAGAGGAGTGTGTGGGGGAAGGGGATATTGACCAAATTGTATTGCTGTATTGTGTACATCTAGGAATATGTGACAACAAATTCCATCATTATGTACAACTATAACACACTAAACACACACACACACACACACACACACACACACTGACTATGAACCACAACCACATAACTATCCTAACGCTGAATATTGAATGGTCTCAACACACCAATCAAAAGACACATATGAGCGAATTGGATCAAAAAACATAATCCAACAATATGTTCCTTACAGAACACCCATCTTACAGCCACAGATCGAGGGTAAAAGGATGGAAAAAATTCTACCATTGGGCTTACAGCCCAAAACAGCAAGCTGGTGTTGCAATACTTATACCCGACAAAGAAGATTTCAACCAAAATTTAATCAGAAGAGAAAAAGAAGGCCACCACATCATAATAAAGGGAACAGTAATTAGGAAGATATAACCATAATAAATATCTATGCTCCAAACACCAACACCCCCAAGCATGCGGAAACAATATTCCATGACTTATGAATCCCAACATGCAATAACACTGGAATATTTTCACACTCCTCTATCACCAACAGAGATGAGCAAAGCAAAAAAAACAAACAAAACACAATAAAGAGCTCTCCAGCCTAAACAACTCTATAAATCAAATGGACTTAACAGATGTCTATAGTCTATAGAGTACTCCACCCTGAATTGGCTGAGTTTATCTTCTTTTCTGCAGCACATAGATCCTTCTTCAAAATAGATCATATTCTAGTTCACAAAGGAAATCTCAGCAAATATAAAAGGTAGATATTATCCCATGTATCCTATCAGACCATGACGCCATGATCCAAGCAATTAACAGCAAAAATTATAACAGAGAAAATATACACTTGGAGATTGAATAATACCCTTCTAAAAGAAGAATGGATCCAAGAAGATATGAGAGTAGAAATCAAGAAATTCTTGGAAGTGAATGAGAATCAAGACAGAACATATTGAAACCTCTGTGACAGCATGAACGTATGAAAGTCTTCTTCTTCTTCTTTTTAAAGAGAGGACAGTGAGAATCAATTTCATTCAGTTTTTTTCATGTGGCCTTTGTTGCTCTGACACTTTGTTGTGTATGTGGTGCTGGGGTTAGAACCCATGTCCTTATGCATGCCAGGCAAGTGCCGTTAACTGCCGAGCCACCATTCCAGCCCAGGAAAGCATTCTTTTTTTTTTTCCAGGAAAGCATTCTTAACGGGAAAATTTATAGCACTGAGTGCCTACATTAAAGAGCAGGAGAGGGAAAAAAAATCAGGAGAGGGGCTGGAGCAGAGGCTCGGTGGTTATGGTGCTTGCCTGGAATGCATGAGTACAAGAGTTCAAACCTCAGCACCACGTACACAAGCAACAAAGTCTCAGAGGAAAGGAAGTCACACAAAAACTAAATAAAAATTGCTCCACTCTTTCTCTCTCTCTCACTGCCCTCTTTTTCTTTGAAAAAAAAAATTAGGAGAGATGGGGCTGGAGTGGTGGCTCAGTGGTTATGGTGCCTGCCATACACAAGGATGTGGGTTCAAACCCCAGCACCACACACACAACTAAGTGTCAGAGCAAAGAAAGCCAAATGAAAAACTAAATAAAATTGATTCTCTCTTTCTCTCTCTCTCTCATTGTCCCTCTCTCTAAAAAACAAACAAAACAAAAAAACAGGAGAGATCCTGAATAAATAAGCTTATGCTCCACCTCAAATCCCTGCAAAACGAAGAACAGTCCAATCCCAAAGCCAGCAGAAGGCTGGAAATAATCACGATCATAGTTGAAATCAACAAAATCGAAAACAAAAATCAATAAAAAGAATCAATGAAACAAAGAATTGATTTTTTCAAATAAATAAATAAAATTGACGGATCCCTTGTTAAGCTCACTAAAAGAAGAAGGGAAATGAAGCAAACCAACAAAACCACCAACGAAAAGGGAGTGATCACCACTGACCCCACGGAAATTCAACAGATCATCAGAACCTATTTTGAAAAACTAAACTCCTCTAAATCAGATAATCTGGAATACATGGGAAAATTTCTAGACACATATAACATTCCCAAATTGACACAGGATGATATTGAAAGCCTAAACAACCCGATAACAGGCACTTAAATTGCCATATAGCAATTAAAAGCCTTCCAAAAAAGAAAAGCCCAGGCAGGACCTGATGGATTCTTCGCTGAACTTTACCACACCTATGAGGAGGAGTTAACACCTCTCCTTATTAAGATATTCCAAGGGGCTGGAGTGGTGGCTCCATGGTTCCGATGCTTGCCTCGCAAGCCTGAGTATGCAGATTCCTACCCCAGCACCACGTACACAACGAAGTGTATGAGCAATGAAAGCCAAATGACAAACTGAATAAAAATTTGATTTTCTCTTTCTCTCTCACTGTTGCTATCTCTCTCTCTCAAAAAAACATTAAGCTATTCCAATAAACAGGAAAGGAGTGAACTCTCTCAAATACTTTTTATGAGCCAACCATAATCCTGATACCAAAACCCAAAAAAGATGCATAAAAAGAAAGAAAGAAAGAAAGAAAGAAAGAAAGAAAGAAAGAAACTATAGACTAATATCCCTAATGAACACAGATGCAAAAATCCTTAATAAAGTTCTAGCAAGGGCTGGAGTGGTGGCTCGGTGGTTATGGTGCTTGCCTGGCATGTGCAAGAATGCAAATTTAAGCCCCAGCACCATGTACACAACGAAGTCTAAGAGCAACAAAAGTTACATGAAAAACTAAATAAAACTGATTCTTTCTCTCTCTCTCACTGTTCCCCTCTCTTTAAAAAATAAAAAGAAAACAGTTCTAGCAAACTGCACTCACAAACACATTAAGAGGGGCAGGAGCAGTGGCTCAGTGGTATCACATGTGCCTGGCATGTGTGTGGATCCAGGTTCAAATCCCAGCACCACGTACACAACTAAGTGTTGGAGTGATGAAAACCAGATGAAAAACTAAATAAAGTTGATTCTCTCTTTAAATACACACAAACACACACACACACACACACACACACACAAGACAATTCATCATGATCATGTGGGCTTTGTTCCAGGGAGGCAAGGCTGGTTCAACATATGCAAATCAATAAATGTGATTCATCACTAAACAGAATTAATGACAAAAAACCATATGGTCATCTCAATTGATTCAGAAAAGGCCTCTGATAAAATCCAGCACCCATTCTGATCAAAACTCTGGAGAAGATAGGGATCAAAGGAATGTATTTTTTTGTTTGTTTGTTTTAAGAGAGGGATAGTGAGAGAGAGAGAGAAAGAGAGAATCAATTTTATTTTAGTTTCTTATGTCACTTTCATTGCTCCGACGACTGAAAAAGAAATCAGGATATTGGTCTCATTCACAGTATCCTCAAAACAACAAACAAGCCCCCCCCCAAAAAAAACTTAGGAATTAATCTACAAAGGAAGTAAAAGACCTCTATAATGAAAATTATCTAACATTGAAAACAGAAATTGTAGAAGACCTGAGAAGACAGAAAGATGCTCCATGCTCTTGGTTAAGCATAATTAATATAATTAAAATGGCCATTCTGCCAAAAGCACTGTATAGATTCAATGCAATCCCCATCAAGATACCAATGTCATTCTTTACAGATACAGACAAAGCAATTCTCAAAATCATTTGGAACAACAAGAAACCCAGAATAGCCAAAACATTACTAAGCAAGAAAGATGAAACAGGTGGTTTCACAGTACCAGATCTAAAATTATACCATAGAGCTATAGTAACAAAAGCAGTGTGGTACTGGTATCAAGATACAAACGAAGACCAATGGAGTGAATAGAAGACTCTGAGACAAACCCACAAATCTTTAGACATCTGGTATTTGAAAAAGGGGGGTCCAAATATAACATGGAAGAATGACAGTTTATTTAACAAATGGTCTGGACAAACCGGACAGCCATTTGCAGGAAGCTGAAATTAGATACTCTCACCTTACACAAAAATCAAATTGAAATGGATCAAGGAACTAGGAACTAAACCAGCTACCATACAACTGCTAGAAAAATTAGGAGCAACACTCTAGCATTGGGAGTAGGCAACGACTTTCTCAACAAGACTCCCAAAGTGAAGGAAGTAAAGTCAAGCGTCAATGACTGGGATGCCATTAAACTGAGACGCTCAGCCAAGGAATTGATCAACTGTCAAGAAAGTCCCTACGGAATGGGAGAGAATCACGGCCTGTGATTCCTCCAAAATGTACGGAGAACTCAAAAAACTTAATATCAAAAACACAAACAATCCAATCAATAAATAGGCCAGAGAGCTAAACAGAAATTTCACAACAGAGGAAACTGAGCAAGTCAATGAATACATGAGAAAGTGTTCTAAATCACTAGTAATCAGAGAAATGCAATCAAACTACATGAAGATTTCACCTCATTTCAGTCAGATTGGCAAAGATGAAGAATATAAACAGTAACAGACGCTGGAGGGGCTGTGGGGAGATGGAAGACAAGCACACTGTTGGTGGAGCTGCAGACTGGTACAGCCTCTCTGGAAACCAGCATGGAGACTCCTCAAAAAATTAGGGATGGACCCACCATATGATCCAGCTCTCCCTATTCTGGGTAATTTCCCAGAGGAGTTAGAATCAGCGCATTACAGTGACACAGCAAAATCAATGTTCACAGCAATTCAATTTACAATAGCTAAATTATGGAACCAACCCAGATGCCCCTCACTGGATGAATGGATCCAAAAGCTCTGGTATATGTATACAATGGAGTTCTACTCAGCTATTAGAAATAACGATATTGGGGCTGGAGTGGTGGCTTGGCGGTTACAGAGCTTGCTGGGCATGCACAAATACACAAGTTCAAACCCCAGCATCCATGTACACAACTAAGCGTCAGAGCAACGAAACCCATGTGAAAAACTCCCTAAAAATTGATTCTCTCTGTCTTTCTCTATCTCTCACTGTCTTTCTTTCTTTCTTTTTTTTTTTTTTAAAGAAAGAGGGGACAGTGAGTGAGAGAGAGATGGAGAGCATCAATTTTATTTAGTTTTTCACATGGCCTCCATTGCTCTGAGACTTCGTTGTGCACGTGGTGCTGGGGTTCGAACCCGCGCACTTGTTCATGCCAGGAAAGTGCTGCAACCACTGAGCCACTGCTCCAGTCTTTCTTTAAAAAAAAAAAAAAGAAAGAAACAATTATATTGCAGACTTTGAAGGTAAATGGATGGCAATGGAAGAGATCGTGCTGAGTGAAGTTAGCATGATAAATGAGGACATTTATGGAGGCTAGGGCAAAACCCAGGCTTGGGTGAAAGGTCAAGCTCTTGTACTAGACTCACCTAAGTCAAAGCAACACATAATCTAGGGGAGCCACAGATATGGGGGGTGGGAGGGAGAGATGGGAGGAGGGCAGGGAGAGGGAGGGAAGATAGGGATCTAGAGGGGGAATCAACAACATAGCTTACTCTTTACTCCCCTGAGAAGCCAAATAATACTTATGTAATCATTTAATTATGGAAAATGCACAACTTTGTACATATATGGGTGTGTGTGTGTGTGTGTGTGTATACACACACCCATATATGTGCACATATGGGGGAGAGAAATAGATTTATATCTGTTGGGGGGACTATAGAAGAGTCAAGAGGCTAGGGTGTGGGTGATGTGGGGTGGTTCTAGATTAGGATCAGGCAGGGGGATGTCATATTGTTACTACGCATGCATTTATGATTGTACAACACAACACAACAGCTTTCACTTGTTCCTGCAGAGCCCAAGCTGCGAGGCACAGCAGAGCCAGGGGTGTGGGCTGTGGATTCAGAAGTGCCACTTTCTACCTATGAGCAGCTCTGAACAAGTCCCTTTCCTGTGGTTCCTTCATCTGTAAAAATGAGAGCTATGAATAGCTGCCACACAGGCCTGTTATAGGGAGCTGGCGGGATAATGCCAATAAAAACTAAACAGCCACTCTTTGGAGGCTGAGGCAGGAGGATTGCAAATTCGAGGCCGGTGTGGGCAACTTAGCAACATTCTGTCTCAAAATAAAATAAAAAGGGATGAGGATGGAGCCTCAGAGGTAGAGTTCCCCTGGGTTAATCCTTAGTACTACCTACCTGCCACAAAAAGGTAACTACCTAATAATACTGTCTTTGGTTATTATGATCAGCAGCTGTGAGGAGCTAAGATATGCAGATGTGTCACTGGACCTGGAAGCCTGGCTGCATATGGGGAACTTGAGAAAGTCTCTACCTCCCTGACCCTCAGTTTCCTGATCTGTGACCCAGGAGAGTAACAGCTGATAAAGGAACGTGCCTGTGCACACAGCTGTCCCTTCTTGTGAAGAGTCCCTGGGAGGTCAAGGGCTGCTGGGGACAGAATTCAGGCTTTTTTTTTCCAAGGTAGGAGCAGGTGACGTGGGACAGTGGGTCAGCTGCGCAGGGCAGCCAGCACCACCTTCTGTCCCTCCCTAAGGGCCGGTGCTCTTGTGGCTAAGGTCCAGCGGTGCCCTTGGCTGCTCCTCTGGTCAGAGGCAGGGCTTGCTGCCCTCCGCCCTCCCTCAGTCCCCGTCCTGCAGAGGCAGGTGGATGTGGGGATGGGGGAGAGACTTTTCCCAGGAGGAACTCCGCGCTGGAGGAAGAGCCCACTTCCTGCCGGTCTAGGCCCATTCTTCTCTGGCCCCGCCCATTCCGCTGGACCCTGGGAGGGCTGGCAGGGGTGGACTCCTGCTCAGTGGGTCCTGCGAGCCCTGTCCTCGGTGGGGCAGGGGATGGCAGGTGGATTTGAAACCCCAGCCTCCCCAGCTCTGCAGTGGGCACCTCCCAGCTGTCCTGCAGGCTGGGAATTTCCTTCCACACACATCAGCCCTGTCACCTTCCAGTCAGACCCCATCTCACCCATCTTGGTATTCCCGCACTGGCCTTGGGGCATGGTGTGGGGTGACAGCTCATGAGTAACCACTTGTCACATACTCCAGTGAGAGGGTAGCAGCCCCACTCTCGGGCAGGTCTACCTTCTTGCAGCAGAATTTCTACTGGAGGCAAGCTCCCCAGGGAGGGGAGGGAAGGGCCTGAAAGCCCTTGGGAGCCTCAGGGTTAGGGGGCATTTAAAGGTGGTGGAGCCTCTGGGTCTGGGGCCGGGAACTCTGGCTCCCTGAGAAAGCCCGGGAATCCGGATCTGGATTGGGATTGCCCAGACTAGGAATAGGGAGGGTAAGAAGCAGGGAACACTCCAGGGCCAGGCTGTGTTCTAGGCGTTCTGTGCTTCAGGGTCGTGGAGACCATGTGAGCTACACAAGGTCAGCACTCACCAAAACACCGCAGCAAGGAGAGAGCAAGCTGCCCTCACTATCAACGAGCCCAGTTGCTAGGACTCTTCTTGGTGCTTTGGCTTGGCATGACCACTCCTTCCAGAAGCTTCTGCCACCATGTTCCCCTGACCCGGGTTGACCCCTTTAATGGCCTCTTCATCCTCTCCTAGACTCAGCTCCCTCACAGGTTTCACGGCCCTCTAAGGGTACGGTGGTCTCACCAGCCCCTCGCCCAGGACGGAGCACACAGAAGGTGCCCAGAGTGTGCCCAGGAATGCACGGTCACAGGCTCACCTTCTTGGTCCCGTACATGACTTCCATGAACTTCTCATCAGCATCCTGAAAGCGCTGATCGAGGAAGGAGCTTGTTTTCCGCACCAGGTTCCAGATCATGTAGTTGTTCAGCAGGCTGGGGCGAGAAGGGACCAGCTGGCTCAGGAGTGCACTGGGAGCTCCCGAAAGCCTCACCCAGGCTCCTTCCCAGCCTGTCCCCGACTTTGGAGCACATGGAACGCAAGCTCTTAGGTAAATGTGGGTCCTTCCAACACAGACAACTGCCCGTGCAATCACCTGCATTCCACTGTGCTCAATAAATGCTACTACTTAGCTGCTTTGTGCCTGGAAACTGTAAAGCTGCTACATAAAAACTTACCCTGATGGTGTACGCTACAAGGCTAGGGTGGGGAGGAGGCTGCCATTCAGCTAGAAGGCCTAAGGACAGGAGGGGCAGGAAAGGAAGCTCTGGCCAGCTCCTTCTGTCCCACCTGTAGGGCACAGGGAACCTATTTGTGGTTGAGCCATGTTTGCAAAGATGTTACCTAAGCATAAAGATGTTCACTATAGAGAACATGTAGCTTCAACTGGAGTCACCCTAAATTTTAACAACAGGGGAAGGGGTTGCAAATAAATATATGTATAATTGCTGGAATACTACACAGCTATGAAAAATGACTCTTACAGAGGGCTTGGGATGGCACAGGGAAAATACTCATGATAAAAGTCAAGGGAGGGGCTGGAGCGGTGGCTCAGCGGTTTCGATGCTTGCCTGGCAAGCGTGAGGACCCGGGTTCAAACCCCAGCACCACGTACACAACTAAGTGTTAGAGCAACTAAGACCATGTGAAAAACTAAATAAAGTTGTTTAAAAAAAAAAAAAAAGTCAAGGGAAAAGTAGACTACACCTAGTCACAATCATGGGGAAAAAGAATCATGCACTGGGAACCTCCCCTCCCTCAAACCTGTTTTCTTTCTTTCTACACACAAATACCAATCCCCCACATGATCAAGAAGTAGTGTTTTGAGTAATTTACATTTTTCTTATTTTTTTTCTGTATTTTTCAACATTTTTTTCTACAAGTTTCCTGCCCTCTTGGGTACCACTGTTTGAACCTAGAGGTGCTTAACCACTCAGCCTCATCCCTAGCCCCTTTTTAAAAATTTTTATTTTGCAATAGGTCCTCACTAAGTTGCTGAGGCTGGCTTTGAACTTGCAATCCTCCTGCCTCAGCTTCCCAAGCTACTGGGATCATAAGACTTGGCCGGCATGAGCCACCACGCCCAGCCAAGTCTTTCACATTTTAAAGATCTGTCAAGTATAAATTGAGATAACAGGTAGCATTTCCCAAGTCCCATAACGTGCCAGGCACTGTGTTAAACAGGAATTATTTTGTGATTCTCATGGCTCCCCTACATGGTAGGTGCTATCTGCAGCCCCATGGATGACAAGATGCCGGGGAGAAAGGCCCAGGGATGTGCCCACAGCTCTGCAGCTCAGGCGAGGGCAGCCGGCTTGAACCTGCGCCTGGGAGAAGCGTGAAAGGCCCCAGAGTGCTTCTCCTGCCCCGTGCCCTCACCATCTGTCCGTGTTGTTGATGAGGGTGGAGACCTGCTCCAGGTACTGCTTGTCATAGACCACGATCGGCTCCGACTCGTTGATCTCCACGGGGTGGAAGATGGAGTTGAGGAAGGGCAGCCAGTTGATGGCGGGCGCCAGGGTCTGCAGGGAAGGGGACAACGTGAGGCTGCAGGGCTGCTTCTCCTCAGCCCTGGTCTCCAGGGTGTTCCACTGCACCTTCCGCCCTGAGAGCGAGCAGCCGTGCTGACGGAGCGCCAGCAGAGGCAGGCCGGGTCAGGGCTGCTACAGCAGCACCCTGCGAGCCAGAGAGCGGAGACTCATCAGAAGCAGAAATCAGAAGGAGCCGGAGAGGTGGCCAAGCAGTGGCGACAACCATCCCTGTTAGAGGAAGACGCAAGCCTCAGACCTCTAACAGTTAAGAACCTGGAGCCAGACAGCCTGGGCTAACATTCCAGCTCCCTTGTTTACGAGAGCTGTGCAACCTTCAGCAAGTTAATGAGCCCCTCTGGGCCTCCTGAGAAGCAGGAGCATCCTGACAAGGCAGCCCATGCATCTGGGTACCGGGAGGGTCACACGCAGGAGCCAGAGCCATCCTACCAACATGGGCGTCAGCAGCAGCAGCCTGCTCCACAGGATCAGAACATTCAGGAAGGTGAACACTGCAGGGTGTAAACTGTGGCCCACGGGTGAGGTGGCCTAGGCGTGGCAGCTGGAAGCGCAAGGTCACGGTGACCTGCAGCACAGGGGGTTCGCAGCTCGGCCCACGCACACTGAGGCTGGTGGCTCTGGTGTTGTAAAATTGATTTTGTTTTATCATTATTTTTTGGGGTGCTGGGGATTGAAGTAGGGGCACTTCACCAGTCCCCAGTGTCCTTCCCCGACAAAGTTGTGGTGAAATACACATAACACAAAATTTATCATCCTTTTTTTTTTTTTTTGGTACCAGGATTGAACCCAGGGGTGCTTAACCACTGAGCCATCCCCAGCCCTCGTTTTCTTTTTAAAGAGGGACAGTGAGAGAGAGAAAGAGGAAAGAGAGAATCAATTTTATTTAGTTTTTCACGTGGCTTTCATTGCTCCCGCACTTCATTGTGTACGTGGTGCTGGGGTTCGAACCTGCATCCTTGCGCCTGCCAGGCAAGCACCGAAACTGCTGAGCCACCACTCCAGCCCCCTAGACTTTTTAATTTTGAAACAGGGCCTTGCTAAGTTGCTGAGGCTGGCTTTGGATGCGTGATCGTCCTATCTCAGCCTCCCAGTCACTTGGATCACTGCCAGGTGCCACCCCCGGCCCCCGCCCCCGCCATCCTAACCACTTTTCAGTGCACAGGTCAGCAGCATTTAAGCTGTCACCATCCTCCAGCTGCAGAGTTCATCTTGCAGACCGGAACTCCATTCTCAACTTCCCACCAACTTCCAGGTCCCGCAAAGCCACCACTCCACTGTTCTGTCTCCATCTGAGTTTGACTGCAGAGGAGCCCCCATAAGCGCAGCCACAGAGGATTGTGCTTTGGTGGCTGGTGCGCTTCATTTAGCACAACCTCCTCCAACAGAGGTGACAATTTTTTTTTTTAAGAGAGAGGAACAGCGAGGGAAAGAGAAACAATTTTTTATTTAGTTTTTCATGTGGCTTTTGTTGCTCCGAGACTTCGTTTTGTACGTGGTGCTGGGGTTTGAACCCATGTACTCGCGCATGCCAGGCAAGTACTGTAACCGCCGAGCCACTGCTCCAGCCCCCAGAGGTGACAATTTTGAGAGGTCTGCTCTGGCTGCATTCCCCACATGTCCAGCTGTTTGGAGTGTGCAGTTTTGCAGAATGCAAGGCTGTTGGGCTGCAGATCTTGTATTTTAGCAAAGGTGCTGTGTGTCTTAATCTCCTGGATGGACGCCTGGCCCTGGGCAAGCAATCCATCCTGTTAGCAATTAAGTCATTGCTCAGGACCTTAGGAAAGCGGCCCTGCACCCAGCCAATCTCAAACTATGTTTCTATTCTCTTGAAAAAAGGGCAAAACATAGACAAGTAAAGGGAGTGAGACATGCACTCCTGTCCTACAGGAATCTATCCATACGCACAGTCAGTCTCTAACGACAGCCTGCCAGCACAGGCGGGCACAAGGCCCCCTACTTAGGGGAGGCTGAGACTGCAGATCAGGGAAGGTTACATGGTGAACTGTGAGTTAAATAAAACCCAGGGTCACTCATCTCTGGGTTTATTTTTTGGGGGTGCTGGGGATTGAACTCAGGGCCCCACATAGGCTAAGCACAGGCTCCACCTCCAGGCCATCATCTCTGGGTTTAAACTGGCATCTTAGCTACTGGGGAGCGAAGATCTCAAGGGACAAATGTGTTGGGGGGACGCCTCCTGCAGGCAGTGGTGTGCAAGCCAATAACCAGCTCCCAGCAGGGGCTGCTTTGTATCATTTGTGGCTGAATCTTCCCACCAAGACTGACTTCAGGACACCCACAGGCTCCAGCACGTCCCTGCCTGCCTGGCAGTGACATGAGCCGGAGTGGGCAGACCTAGACCAGGGTTCCCAGCAGAAACCAGCTCTGTGCATTTTCTCTCTCTCTCTGTAAGATGGGGTCAACAGTCCCCCGCCCCAGAGCTGACCGCTGTGGGCCTCCAGGACTGGCTTCCCCATCGCCCTGAGCTTCTCCCTTGCCTGTCCTCTTGGGCCACCGTCCCTGGCAGGAGACCCTGAGGCTAACGTTCGCATTTGTGTGGCCACAGAATGCGGAGGTGTGCTTATGAGATCAACAATTCATCACCTACCCGCATGGCCTGCTAGCAAGTACCCTGGGATACGGGCAAGCTTACCAAATGTCACTGCTCACACAGTTCACGTGAACTGCGGTGACTGGGACTCTGGGGGCAGATCAGGTGTCGATGGCAAGAAACCCCACTCATTTAGGGACAGCAGAGGTTCCAAGCTGGGCAATTCCCACAACTTGGCATAAAGAGCTGTGTGTCAGCACCAGGACCGCCACAGTTTCAATCTCGGCGGCTTCAGCGAGCTCCTAACTCAGATGCATGGCCCAGCTCCACCTCTGTGCCTGCCACAGTTTTAGTGGACAAGGACATTCTGTTCCTGACTCGAACCCTCTAGGGCATGCTCATGGCACTTCCAGCACCAACCAACCAGCTCAAAAAGGCCTAAAGACTGGAAGAGGAGAGAAGGGTGCTTTTGGGTTTTATTTTAGAGGGAGAAATGGCAGAGGATGGGGCTTAGCCCCAAAGGGCCTTCGGCGCAGGAAGTCCTTAAGTAAAGGTGCCCTGCGCAGCAGCAGAAGGCTCTGAATTCCCACTCCGCTGGGAGCTGGCCTGGAACCGTTCTGTACTCCAGCAGCTGTAGCCTAGATCCACCCTAAAGCCTGGAATGCCTTCCTCGATTCACCCACAGGACAAGAAGAAAAGCAATCCAGCTATCACCCAAGAAGACACTCGCTCATGTGTGTGAATGTGCTCCTGTCCAATTACAGCATGGGGGTCCCAGAGGAGACAGGAGAGCGGGGCATGGATGAAGAGGGCAGAGCCTGGACTAGGATCGGCCTTAACTTTGGCAGCATCCATGCATGCATGAAATGCAAAATCCCTCCAATGTGTAAGACCGTGTCGAACAAATAAAAGAAGAAGAAGAAGACATTCACTGTCCCACACTGGAAGGACTCAAGCGAATTTAGTGCTGGGCACCCGAGAAATATCACCAATCACAAAAGAACCCGATCACTGACGATGGTCTCTGCACTATGCTCTCCTTCCGTAGCGCACGATAGTTCACGAAGTGAAATCCCACCTTTGTCTCATCACACCCCTCATAACCTGTGGGCAGCCCAGGCAGGATCTTACACCAGGCTTCAGGGCAGACAGGGCTTCTCCAGTGTTCTACATATGTGTGTGTGTGCACATGCACATGCACGCACACACACATTTCGTGCACACATGCCCGTTTCTCCTGGGCGACATTCCAGTTTTTGAGCTCTTCTCAAAAGACTCTATGACTTAAAGTTAAGAGCCACTGTCCCTTGCCAGGCAGGGGCTGTGTGTCATTTGTCTCTGTTCTGGCCTATAGCAGATGTAAGCAAAGGCCTTTTTACCAGGAAGGAAACCAGGGCTCCGGGGTGGGTTTTGTGATTTGGCCAAGGTCACACGGCTCAAGGCACACTCCTGCCTCTAAGCCTAGGCAGGCACTGTGCGGTCTGCTGCCTCTGCTGAAGCCATGACCTTTCCTTTCTTCCTTGGATGAAGAGAGTAGAAGCAACAGGGAGAGGCTGCCAGGGGCAGAGTGTGGCAGCAGCAGGCCGACGTGCTCAGGGCTACCATGGCCTCTCCATCACCCCGAGCAACGTCAGCAGCCATGACGTGAGCTCTCGGGCTGAGACCGGTGCAGCTGGAGCAAACCAAATTACACTGCAGGAGCAGCGGCTCCCTCTACCTCCTGACCTCAGGGCGGAAAAACAGTGCCAGATGGTGGCCAACACAGGCTGCCCATCTCCATAACAACCCCTCACACCACTCGCCCTGGGGCCAACCTCCGGGGGGACCCGAAGGGCAGCTGGTGCCACCAGGAGGCTGGGCTTTCTTACCTCAGCCCAGGTCTTTGGTGGGCTATGGCCGTGCCTGGGATACCCCATCACCCCGCAGCCCTCAGGATGAAGTCTAGGATCTTTGCATCTGGGGCCAGGGGCTGCATGCTTCACCCAGGAAACACTTGGAAATGTGGCTTTGGGGACCGTACACTGGTTCCCCACAGCCTTCAGGATAAAGCCACAAGCCTCTGCACACACACAGGTCCTCCGAGCGGCTGGTGCACACCTGTGTCCTCAGACAGCTTCCTGAGCTCCTCCCCACCCGGCCCTCAGGACCCTGCTTCTTTTGCCCAAAGCTCTGGGCAGGGAGACTGGGATGGTTCCCTAGGGGATATCCTCCACTAGACCAGGAAACATGGGAGCAAAGCCCAAGGTGGCACCATCCATCCCTGTCAGATGCAGGGGGAAAGATAGGCAGGAACTGGTGTTCTCCCTGAAAGAAGAAAGAATGGACGTGGAGCCGGCTGTCAGGGGAGAGAAGCAGGGAGAAGACAGGTAGGTGGAGCCCAGCGCAGAGGTGCCATCCACGCCAGCAGAATAGCAAGACCTCGCCAGGCGGTCCTGCATCATGGCAAGAAACAGGGAGATCAGCAGGGGCCACAATGCTGATTCTTCTGAGACCCTTGGGGCCCTACCCAGGACAGGCTGGTCAGCAAGAATACCAAAAGGAAGCAGCAGGCAATCCAGCCCAGGCCCGCAAGCCTGAGCAGCCACCAGGGGGCAGCCTCGAGCAAGGCTCACCCATAGAAGACGGCGGGTGGCTGGTCTGACCCCCAACTCCACCTCCGGGACATCCCCAGGGCCATGGTGAAGAGCTAAGCTCCAGTAAGCCAACCCTGCATCCAGGGGCCAGCATCCCTGTCCTCAGGAACCTCCAGGCCCTGACCATGTCACAACCTCCCGGCTCAGAAGAGGCGGGAGCAATGACAGAATCCACAGCGAGCGCTTCCTTAGGGCTCAGGAAACCAGGCTCAGGAAACCAGACGTGCTGGGTGCTGGAGAGATGGGGAGCCCTGTCCGGTGAGCCGTTACTGTCACAGCCATGGGAATTGCTATCAGAGAAAGCATCCCGGGCTAGGAGCCTTGCTTTGGAGCCACTTTCCGCTCTGGCCATCGGCAGGTGATGGCACCTCTCCCAGCCTCGGTTTTCCCATCTTCCTCCCCACGCGTGCAAGGCCCTGTCCAAGGCCAGTGGCTGGCTCTGCCTCTGCAGGAGCCCCAGTTACCTGCAGCTCAGCGGCCGTCACTTTGTGGTAGATGAGCTCCTCGTCCCGACGCTTCTCCTGGGGGATGGTGATGTTGGCCAGCGCTGTCTCAAAGTCTAGGATCTGCTGCATCTGAGGCCGGATGACGTCCTCGTCCCCCCCGCCCAGCAGCTTCCCCAGCTGGACCATGTAGTTCAGGTATCCAGTCAGCACCTGTGGGACCCAGCACCCCCAAACTGTCGGTGGCTGCTGCCTGCTGCCCAATGGACCAGGGTGGGGCAGGGCCCGCCGCAGCCCTGTGCACAGGGCAGGGGCCTGCATACCCCACCCAGGAAACCTGCTGGAAACATGGTTTGGGAAACGATTTTGTGCTGGTTCCATTCGCCGGTTCCCCATGGCCCTCAGCCGTCTTTCTGTTCTGGGCATATACATTTTCTGAACCATCATCCGCCACCATGTCCCCAGAGCTGAATCAGGTCCCTGGGTTTAACCTTCTCCCCTTCCCTTATCACAGTGCCCACAATAATTCAGTATCTAGTTGAGTGGTCAGTTAAGAAACATCTGTCCCTCTGATGGACTTGGAGCCCTGGAGACAGGGGCTGTGTTAGTGTTTTCACTGCCATCTCCCCAGCATCGGGGCCCTCAGTAGGTGCTTGCTGAGATAAGCAGGTGTAGTAGTGAATGAGCAGGTGAGTGGGCCGCAGGTGGGCCAGGCAGGGGAAGGGAAAGCTGTGATCTTTGGAGGAGGTGGATCTGGATCTGGATCTTGGGCTCCCTGCTTAGTGGCTGTGTGACCTTGGATAGGTCATTTTGTGTCTCTGAGCCCTATTTCCTCTTCTGAAAAGGGCATGGTAAAAGTAATACCCATGGGGGCTGGAGCGCTGGCTCAGTGGTTTCGGCTCTTGCCTGGCAAGCACGAGGACCCGGGTTCAAACCCCAGCACCACATACACAACTGAGTGTTGGAGCAACTAAGGCCATGTGAAAAACTAAATAAAGTTGTTTCTCTCTTTCTCTGTCTCTCTCACTGTCCCTCTCTCTTAAAAAAAAAAAAAAGTAATAAAGTAATACCCATGTGACAAATGAAGTTTGGAGAAGTTGAGTAACTGCAGGGTTATCGGGAGGGAGGTGATGTATGTAAAAGGTCTAATACCTACAAATGGTGGAGGTTGTTACTGCATCCTCTCTCTAGAATGGGGACAAATGACAGCTCCCCCCTGCCCGTGGGCCCACAGTGCATGAATATGACCTAGCCAGCCTGGGAGCATCCTCCCCTGCCTGGGGCTGCATGTCACCCACCAGGAGAGTGATACCTCTGTGCTCCCCCAGCTTCTAAGACCTGGCCAGGCTGCTGCGGGTGGACACATGGGAGAACCATCGCAGGGGTGGGCTGGGGACAGAGCCGCTGGCTCTCCAAAGGCACACTTACCTTCGCATTTTCAGTCTTGTTCAGGTAATAGTCCCTGGAGGGTAAGCCCAGGCCAGACTGGTCCACCTGAGGAGGGAGGCAGGCGTGAGGGGTGCCCCCGTGGCAGGTGTGTGTGCCCACTGCGATGGCAGGGCCAGGGGTCAGCTCAGGTCCCAGCAGGAGCACAAGCCAGTAGCTAGTCACAGATGGCTCATGAGGGACAAGACAGACACATTCCTGCCCACACATGGGGTCAGCTGCAGGGATCTGGCTTCTTCTGCAGGGATGTCCAGCTTCCTTCCTCTTTAAGCTCCCCTCGGCCTCAGCCATACACCCCCACTTCACTAAACCCTCCCCAGGTGGTGAGGCGCCACCACAAGGTGGGTAACCATGGTCAAGTTTCTTAACCTTTCGGATCATCATTCCTCACCTGGAAAGAAAGGGATCTGGAATGAGGATTCAAGGAGACAGTGTCGGTACAGGGCTTCCCGAGTGCCAGGCCGGCAGAGGAGGGTCAACTCCCAACAGCCACCATTGGAACTTTCTGGCTACCCCTTCACACACCCTGGGTAGCTGCTATTATAGTTCATTAGGTTGACAATGAAATTTGGCTCAGAGAGGGTGAGCCACTTGCTAAGGTCACACAGTGAGTGAGTGGCACAGTTGGGCTGGGAAGGACCTAAGCTCAGTGACCCCTAATCTGGGGGCTCTCCTGGGTGTGCTGATCCACAGCTGGGCAGGCTTTGGTAGGGAGAGATGGACTCAAAAGCATTTTAAGCACAGCCACAAAGGTCAGAGGCTGAGGTAGGGGAGCAATGGGTGCTCCAGCTGTGTCCAGGAGTGGATCTCACCCATCATCCAGGGCCCAAGAAGAGCTCCCAGCAGGATGGGCAGCCTGCCCTCTCAGTCTTGGCCTGCAAAAATCTCACCACTGGGGGCTGCCAGAAGTAACCTGGGCTCAGAGGTCAGAAGCTGGCCCTCAGGGAAGGTCTTCCTCCCCTCACTGGCTAGAACCAAGGCAGAAGGAGGTCATGGCCTTGCCCCTCCCAGGCTCAGGCCTGCTCACCTGGATCACGTTGCTGTTGGAGTTCTTGGAGTCGGCACTGACATACACGGAGAAGAAGGGCGAGGTGCGGTAGTGGGCAGTGACCACCTGCAGGGTGTCCTGGAAGTTGTCCTTGGCCCAGGGACTTGTGATATTCCAGCCTCCAAGCTGTGGGGAAGCAGAGCAGACAGGGAGGGTGAGGTGCGAGGACACCTGTATGCAAATTCAGGTTCTGCAACTGACTTGCTCTGGGCCCTGGAGCTGTCCCCTGACCCCTCAGAGCTTCCAGGGAAAATGAAAGGGGATGATTTTCTTTGGGGCCTTCTGGCCTGTGACCTGGAGACCCATGGAGGGAACAAAGACTCATCCTTGACAAATGAGCCATGAATCCACATGGCGGCTGCTCCCAGGTGGCTGGCATGAGAATGGGAAGAGACTTTGCCCTGTGCACTGTTGTTTTGGACAATGAACCACACGAGTGTGATTACTATTCAGACATAAATTCAATTGTAACTATGGGGGCAGGGAAGGCTGATAAGCTGTGGTCTACTTCAGTCTCTCTCCAAGTCAGGACTTTAAAAAAAAATCTCTTTGGTCCTCCCTGGCTTGGTGCACACTGGCACAGGTTGCCTGTGCTAGAGAGGAGGGACTAGGGCAGGCCCCAGGCCATCAGCCACCAAACCCATTGCAACACTTTCCCCAGGCCGAGCTAGGACAAAGACCCTTGAGGAAGCAAGAGGCAGCCAGAAAACAGCCATAGCCACCTTCCGTCTGTGCCAGGCAGCCAGACCAGCCTTCCTCGGAGTCCGACCTGGGGTGGCCAGGATGTGCCAGGAGGGAAGATTTCTCCTGCTGCTCAGGAGCAAGCAGAGGCCTCCAGCCAGCAGAGTCTCTTAGGGAAGGCTGTTTCCGGTCTGAGACTCTCTGTTGGTTTTTCTCGAACAACACACATCTCTACAGCTCTACATGCACACCCACATCCACACCCCCACACACATACACACACACACACATGCACACACATACACACACACACACATGCACACACAGGCATGCACGCATCCCTTTGAGGAAAAGGAAGAAGCAACTGGGAGGAAGATTGTGCCCGTGGATATGGCCCCCACCCCACACAGATGCACAGAAAGACGCACACACAGACAGACGTCCACACCAGATGCTGACACGCAACCACACACAAAGCAATAGACAGTCCACCCACGCAGAGATGTGCGTGCAAACACACACAAGCTCAGGCAGCCCCAACATGCAGTGGCAGACAGACAGGCTGCGTTCCAGCTGGGCAAGGGCTGGAGGTGTGCGGCTGAGCACCCGTGGGCTTGAGGGCTGCAAGCCAGAGGCAGGGCAGGAGGAGGTGGCCCAAGTCTGTCCCAGGGACTCACCTTCTCAATCAGCTCCATCAGGGGCTTGGCCCTGAGCTCCTCGATCCTGGTTTCATTCATACACGCACGGTAGTATACCTGAGCCTTCCTCTCGGCCTCACTCACACTGGCTGTGGAATTTTCTAGAACAACAAGAGATAGGAAAGTTTGCAATGAGCTCCTGTTTGCCAGCTGGATCCCTGTGTGGGTTCTTTTTTTTTTTTTTTTAAAGAGAGGGACAGTGAGAGAGACAGAGAAAGAGAGAAACAACTTTATTTAGTTTTTCACATGGCCTTAGTTGCTCCAACACTCAGTTGTGTACGTGGTGCTGGGGTTTGAACCTGGGTCCTCGTGCTTGCCAGGCAAACGCCGAAACCACTGAGCCACCGCTCCAGCCCCCTGTGTGGGTTCTTGTTGGAGCCTCAGTTTTCCCCACTGTGAAGCAGCTAGGGCAGCTGGTGTGAGCCCAGCCCCAGCGGTGGGCAGCGCTGGCATGCTGGAGATGTCCCTGAATCCCAGCTGGGTGCGGATCAGGAGGGTATAGCATCTCTCCCCACCTGCTGATCAGGCAGACGCGTCCCTAGGACAGCAGCCCAGGCCCACCCAGCAGGACAGTCTGCATGCCTGCCAGCCAGCACGTGGCCTGGTGCTGGGACAGAGCCACCTCTTGGCTTTCAGATCCCAGCTGACCTTCCTTGTGAGAAAGACTGGAGCTGCTTGAAAGGCCACATTCATTATGAACTGACTTTCCACTTCCTCCTTGGAAGGGACAGGCACAGTCACCAGACTTGTGGACGACTCAAAGGGCCATTTCCACATCCCTCCCTAGACCACAGCACATCGTGTCCTCCTTGGTTCTCAGCACCTCCTCCTAGGAGACACCCTTCCCCTCCTCCCTGTCCTTGCACCTGTCCTGAGCCACCTGCTGAAAGCCACACTTCTGTATGTGCACAGCACAGGAGGGCCCTATCTGAACCTGGTGAAGCTGACTACTCAGGTCCCCAGGACCTACTATGTGTTGGGGCTCTTGTACCTGAGCCTTTGTCTCGGGGTCCTGCTTCGGAGCCCTGCTTCCATCTGTCCGGCCTGTTGCCTCCCTGCTCCTCCCTGCGCAAGCGATTTTCCTTATTTCAGACGAGTTTCTCTCTGACCTTAGAACCCCTTCTTCTCCCCAGACCCACCTGCTCCACGGGCACCTTTCTGGTGGAACGCTATCCATTCGCCCACTGAATACAGGGCAGATGCTTGCTCCCTGCCAGGCTGTGGGAGCTTTGGAGTCAAAAGACAACATATTCCCAACCCCTTTTGCATGGGACCCTATTAAGACCTGTTCAGCCTCAGGACTTCTCAGAGTCTAGCTTTCCCCTGAAGTCTCTCCTGCGATGCTCCTTCCAGAAGGCTCTCAGCACTCTGGGTACAGACAAAAATAAGACCTGCTCTCTGCCCCCAAGGAGCTTGTGCTCCAACAGGGACAGATATGCAAATGACAGACCAGGGACACCAAGTGCTCTGAATGGCTCTGTTTGGGGAGGGGCGGGTGGGAGCAGCTTCCAGAGGATGTCCTACTGGAGCAGGGTCTCAAAGGTGAAAAGGTGGTGGCCAGGTGGAATGAGGGCCAAGGGCACTGGCTGGAGCACGGGCCAGCGTGGGCCAGGGAGGAAGCAGGAAGGGCACACTGCTGGAAGAAAAGGAAAGTGTGTGTTGTGGCCACTTGATGCCAAGGGCACTGGTCATTTCCTGACCGGTTCTAATATGCGTTGCCAGTCTTCACCCCAGAGGGCTTCTTGTCGCCTGATTCTTGCCATAAATAGTGCCATGGTTATCACTGGCCAGAAGGCATCAAGTCCCAGTCTAGTTAAAGTTGGAGAAGGCCCAGGAAAGGGGGTGGACACCACCTGGGGCTGTTTTGAAGGGAGATCTAGGGGCAGAGGAAGCCCCTGAGCGAGGGACAGAAGCTTGGGGCCTGAAGGATGCGACAGACAGGCCCTGGAGGCCTTGGGCTTCTGTTAGGCTCTGGAAGCACCTGCCTGAGGCCCCCTGAAGAGAATGGAGGGGAAGGGGGTACAGCTAGGGCTGCTGGGGGAGGGGTAGACTAAGGAAGCAGAGCCTCAGAGGCTGCGAAGGGGAGCCCCACCCCCAGCCACATCTCTATGGCGACACTTCCCAGCACGAGGCTCTCCAGGAAGGGCAAGCAGAACAGTCACTGCTGGCCAGGCCTGGAAGCTGTATCTCACCATCCACATCTGGCTCCAGCCATGACTCTGAAATGCCAGGGCCATTGTTAGGGGACGTGCTCTGTGCATTGGCTCACAGAGCCTGGCATCTCCCTCCTCAAGGGCCCAAGGCCACCAAGATAAGAGGCCCAAAGAAAGGCTCCCCAGGAACAGCCTGCTTGTGCTAATCACAGCGAGTTCTGCTTGAGGCTGCCTGGCCCTCCTTTCTCTGGCACCCGGAGGTCAAGGACACCTCTCTGCTTTGCTGTTCAAAGTTCCTCCAGCAACTGAGTTCATGCTCACTGGCTCTCCCACAGCTCTTTTTAGTTTGGTGGATCTGGAGATGTACGGACCTGTCCACATGAAGCTGGCGGCCCAGTGGTGGACAGGCATCAACCAAAGTCACAAGAGCGTTTAATGACACCCAAGGGTGAATGAGGAGAGAAGGGCCTGGAAGCCACAAGGAGGATGGTGGAGAGCCCTAGGGAGGTGGGTCACAGGAAGCCCTGCTTGAGCAGGATAAGGCTGACGTGCAGCCGGAGGGGGCCGTGCGTGGGCTACCTCGCCCCACTGTGTCTTAGTCATGCCTGTGTCCCCAAACCTGAACAGGCATAAACTAGGTCTTCAGCAACATGTGCTGAAAGAATAGAGCCCAGCGTCCATGAACAAGGATGTCACATCAGGGGGTGGAGAGGGCATGGGGCTGGTGCTGCCTGCTGAGATCGGCACGGAGAGGAAAGGCAGCGGAAGGACAGGTTGTAGGCGGTGTTCATGCCCTTCCAGGTGTGTCTCACCTGGACCCCACTGCCAACTTGGGCTGGGCAGGATCCCTGGTAGAAGCTGAAGTTCCTCTTCCTGCCTTTGGTTCCCAGAGCCCCCAGGGACAGCCCAGAGCACATTCTCCCACCTTCTCTACTTCCTCACTCAAGGGGCAGCTATGACCTTGCAGGCTCTAGGGAGACAAGAGCTGAAGCAGATGGCCAGGTGAAGCCACTGGAATAGATGGGGTTGGCAAAGATGGGGGTATGGGCCAGGGGCACAGAGAAGGGGGAAGGAAGTATTTGGAATGTGAGAGTTAAGAATGATGCCCAGCGTCCTCAGCCTGGGCAGGATGTGGAGCTCCACGTGGAAGTCTGCCTGGGCCTCAGCCACTTACTTGTGGACCTCTGATAAGTGACCCAACCTCACCTGTAAAGTGGGCGCGATACTAGTAAGAGCCATGGGAACTGCTGGGACAGGACGCACACCCGGGGCACACCCGCACAGAGGGGTGACCCACCTTCTGGGGAGGCTTACCACACCTGGGATCAAATTCCAGGGTGCTGCTCACTAGCGCCACCTCCCAGGCAGGCGCCTCCACCTCTGAGAGGGGAGGATAAAGCTCAATCCCCACGGGGTGACCACAATGAGCTCACAGTACAGGACCTGTTCTGCAGCCGGCACGGGGGCCAACAGTGCTAGCCGACAGGAGAAGAGACACAATCTTCTCCTGCAGAACAAGGTGCCTCCTTTATCACCTCCCGCTTTTCCCCAGCAGGATGGGGCGGCGAGGCCTGTGCCTGTCGGAACTGAGTCTGTGCTTTCTAAAACAAACACAGGTCCTGCCCTGATGCTGCAGTGGGGGCCCCACAGGCCCCTGGCCAGGCAGTCCTGCTGCAGCGAGCGGCCACCGAACTCCCAGCCCCTATCCCCACAGCCTGCCTCAGTCACGGGAGCCTGCCTGGGCGTGTTTGCTCCTGAGGAGCGACGTGGGAAAGGGTGTTCCAATAACAACTCCCAGAGGAAGAAACAGCCGAGTAAATGGGATGCTGTCTTTCCTCTCTGCGGCTCTGGGGAAGTGACTGAGGAAGTTTCTGGAACTTGGGGCCCCAAGAGGGAAGTATCCAGGCAGTTGGAAACTGTTATCTGTTCCCAGGTCACCAAACAATTTCCATGCCCTTGGGGCCCCAGAGTGCCTCTATCTCCAGAATAGCCCCCACAGAGAGCAGGAAAGTGAAAACCTAGTCAGCCAGGAAACAGAAACTGTCAGCTGGAAAACAGAAAACAAAACTAGGAGAGATGACCCAAGTTCCTGATGCATTGCCAAATCACTGTGGCCACGTCTCACGCTGCTGGAAGACTGTGCGTGTGTTTTCAGGGAGACTGGTGTCTGGGATAGGAGGAAGGGAGACGGCTAACTTTTCCTTACCGTATTGGTGTTGTTGGAGATGTTACAAGCTTGCATTAGTTTTTTTGATATTCAAAAAATCTATATAAGTTAAGGCAAAGCAAACATGATGGACCCCTCAACGCAAGTGCAGCTCAGGCCCCAAGAGGCCTGGGAAGGTCCAGCAGAGGAGGTGGGCTTACGGGGGCTTGAAGGGCTGCGTGCTGGAATAACCTGAGCCAAGCATAGCCAGGAAGCCTTGGGCAAGGGCAAGGCGAGAGGCTGAGGGGTCTGTCTGTCTGTCTCCCCTGATGGCACAAGGCCACACTCTTGTCTCCCCGAAGCACACAAGGACAGCACTCGCCACCCACCTGGGAAGTGGCAGAGTGCAGTGAGGCATTTGTGCTCCACACAGCTGAGGTCACACCCTCCAGCCAGCAGGCTGCAAGGACATGCACCTGGCCTAGTTCAGCCCACTTGCTCCAGATCTCTGGATTTCCTCTGATGGGGATGGTGCGAATTCATTCATCAAAGAAATGCATGGCTTGCCCAAGGTCAAATGGCGAGGGGTGGTAATAGCTGTCCTGTGGACACAATCCTTGCTGGCACTGCAAATGTCCCTCTTTCTCTGTCCATCTACAAAGACCTCTGTTCCAGGAGACCCCATCTACAAAGACCTCTGTTCCAGGAGACCTTGGAGAAGCCTGGACACTTTCTCTTGTTCCAGTGCCTATCAGGGCTCGGCTCGGTCTCTTCTGAGGCTGGCTGGCTGACCTCTTTGTCTGGGGGCTAAAGCCAGCCTGGCCTGCATTCCTGCATTTTTATCCCCACTCACCTGCTGCCTGTGCCTTCAGGGGTTGCCAAAGCCCCAGCTATCAAGGCCCACAGGTGAGGGGTGTTTCTAGGCTAGTTCCCAGGATAAACCCTGAGGGTGGGAGGGGACCCCCCATGTGCCTTCCAAGTCTCTGGGTCAGTATGGCATGGCATGGAGGTGACACGACCCTAGCTACTGAGTTCATCAGGCCTAGGCCAGGGCTTGGCTGGCCTGGAAATTTAGCCAAGCAGCCTCTGTGAAAAGGATCTGAGAGGCTGGGAGCCCTGCTTCTCAGATGATCCCCTGAGCAACGAAACTTGAGGCCTGTCTGCAGGAAATCTGATTTACGAAGAGCCAGAAGAGAAAGAACAGAGGTTTTGAGGCCTCACAGCTGTGTCAGAGTCCCAGCTCCACCTTTCCCTGGAAAATAGGTTTCTTTTGTGTTTGTGTCTCATCTATAAAATGGGCATATACTGATACCTCCTTGAATGTGCATGAGAACGAAATGGAATAACACAAGAGACTGTCATAGGTGGCCCTGTACTCCCTTCTCTGGGAACTGGTCCACATCAGTGCTTCCATGAGAAATAAAATAAGGAACGAATGTTCTTTTCCTTAGAGCATCCTTACGAATGAGCTGAGCTGGATTCCACCTTATGGGTGAAGAGCTGAGGCCCTGTGAGGCTGGGTGGCCTCTTTGCAGTCACACAGCTTGTCGGGGTCAAGTCTGGTTGGAACTCACCACCACCACCAGGTCAGACACCCACGCTTTCCTGAGCACTTACTAGGTGCCAGGCTCTGTGCACAGCATTGAACCATCACACTCAAGTCAGCTTCTGTGCCATGTTCATCTGCCCGGTGGCACTGGCTTCTCCATGTTACAGAGATGGGAAGAACCCGGGAGAGAACCCGGCCACTTGGTGGCAGCTGAGCTAGTGTGCCACAGCCCCAGACTTCACAACTCGTAGTTTGGCCTCTAGACATCACTGAGGCCCTGGGGTTGAGGGCTTGATCGCCTGGTGCTGGCTGCCCTGTGCCCAGCAGGGTGTAGCTCTCCACCCACAATGGGACTCTCAGGGACAGAGTGGATAGAAGGCCACAGCCCAAGACCAGAGGCCGCTCCTCATGAGCCCCACCAGCTTGCAGGGAGACAGGAGAGGATGGGTTCGATCTTGGCACAGATCTAAGGTCCTCCAGTAAGAAGCAGCCTCAGGACCAGGGGATCAGCACCCTGGGCTGCGAAGCAAGAGGGCTGTTCCAGGCCTCCCCGGGGATTGAGACGGCTTGTCCATCTTTCCTCCTCATCTCCTTGGTGCAATCTGCTCCCCAGAGTGTGAGCCCCCTCCATTCTGGAGTGAAGGTGTGCTCTTGGCAAAGCTACCTAACATCTCTTTTCTCATCTATAAAATGGGAATGATAATTTCTAAGTCCCAGGGCTATCACGAGAAATAAATAAAGAGGAAGTTGCTATAAAGAGCCCAGCACATAGTGGACTCTCAGCAAATGTGTCTCCTTCCCACTTCCCTCCAGGCTCTTGGTGTACTGTACTCCCTGCAGGTCCTCTCCAACACGGTGAGAAGGGAGATGTGCTCATCCCTTATACCTGAGGAGATGGCACAGGAGAGTGGACAGGCAAGTCCACGCTAATCAGGTCAACTACTGGCCTGTAGTGAGGACCTCTCTGAACCTCAGTTTCCTCATCTATCCAATGAGGTGAACACTATTCTCCCACCTTCCACCCTACAGGATAAATGGAATGATTGTGCAAAAGACTCTGTAAACTACTGTGCAAAGGTTGATGGTGAATGATAAATTATCACTATAAATGGCAAACACCACAGCATGCCAGGCTGAGGAGCTCTGTAAATGTATTTTCCCATTTAATTTTTCACAATTTGGAGGAGAACGGTTCCCACAGTGTCCATGAAAAGGAAGCCCAAAGGGGCTATGGAATTGGCCCCAGATCTCACAGTAAGTGACGTAGCCAGCACTGGGACCCAGGCCCTGGGACTGCAGCAGGGGGGCTAGCCCACCTCATTACACCCTCTGGATTATTCCTGTGCCTGAGTGATGGTCATGCCAAGGACGCCTAGTGGCAGCTGTGCCCATGCACTAAGGCCTCCAGCGCCTGTTTGCATGTCCCCCACTTTTACTAAAAGTCCCAGTTGCCTTCAATTCGTAACTGTCAAATTAGAAGCAATCCTATCTCGTAAGGAGGTTTCTCTCTCTTGGAGAAGGTCTGTCCCCCTTCAGGTAGCTTCTTCCATTTTACCTACTACTGGGTGTCTTGAAAGGTTTTTAAAAACTTCATGAGCATTTGTCAAATCTCAGTTCTGTTGATGATGGATAAATGAATTGTTTTTTCATGATCTGGCCCCTCCCAGCATTTAGGGCCTTAGGACAGAGCAGGGATCAGCAGGAGAGGGTCCCCGCTGCCAAGGGGTTCAAGTCAGGACGCCATGGTGCGGCCTAGTGCCAGAACTCCCTTCTGGATTCCCCTGGACAGATGGGCATTCAACAAAAGTTAACCAGGAATACTGCAAACAAGGAAGATGTGGGGTTCTAATCTGAGGATAAAACCACAAGTGCCAAGGGCAAAAGGACTTTGGAGAGCCAGAGAGGCCAGGGAAGACTCCTACTTACGTGGAGTCACTAACCCTCGGATTAGCTGCTACAACTTTCAGGGGATCACAACCTTACAATCTGACCTAGTTGTCCAGCCTTGATCCTGTTTGCTCAAAGCTTTCAACACTCAGTCAAGGCTGGTCAGGGGCTGGGGCGGTGGCTCAGTGGTTACAGCCCTGCCTGGCATGCCCGAGGATACGGATTCGAACCCCAGCACCGCGTACGCAACCAAGTGTTGGAACAATGAAAGCCACGTGAAAAACTGATTCCCTCTCTCACTGTCCCTCTCTCTTAAAAAGAAAGAAAGAAAGAAAGGGACCACAGCTGTCAGCTCCTGTGCACGGGCTACGTGTCACACGGGTGCTCAAGCTTCACATGTGTGTTCTCTAGTGCTTAAAACACTGCGGTTTGGGCTGAGCGCAGTGGCACATGTCTGTAATCTCAGCTACTCTGCAGGCTGAGGCAGGAAGATTGCACACTTGAGGCCAGCCCAGGCAATTGAGCAAGACCCTGTTTTCAAATTTTTAAAGACATTTAAAAAAGGACTGGGGGTGTACTGTGGTGGCAGAGCACCTGCCTAGCATGCGCAAGGCCCTGGGTTTGACTCTTAGCACCTCAAACAAAACAGCACAAAACACCTCTGTAGTTTGGGTGCTGCTAATCCCCTTCCACAGGTGAAGAAACTGAGACTCCAGAGGAGTGACTCACACAGCAGGTCCCCACAGTGAGGCACAGGCAGATGCGCTTTCGCCTGCCGCAGCCTTCGCGCTCTGCCACGCCCCACCTCTGGCCAGGCCTGGCTGGCAGGTGCAGCAGGTAGTGCCTTCCGCAGCCCGTCCCTTTGTCTCCCTGTTGGTGCTTACCGAGCAGGTGTTTGATGATGGCTTGGTTGTGTTCCCAGAGGTTGCTGAAGGTCCCCCAGCGTGAGTGGCCATCTGGCACAGGGTTGGCCTTGATCCAGCCCCCACAGGCATAGCTGAAGAAGTCCTGGCAGGGGTCCACCGTGGGGTCCATGGAGTTCAAGATGGAGCTGGTCACCGAGACACAGGCCTCGCTCAGGCACACTGGGGGCGTTCCTGGAGGGGTGAGGAAGAGAGGCTGGTGAAGCATTCAAGAGGGCACCACAGGTGACCTGAGGCCCACAGGGCATAAGCTCAAACAGACTTGGAACTTGAGGGCCACCAGACCCCAAGCGAGAAAGCATTTCAGTAGAAGGATGATCTCCTATTTATGAAGCAAGGCCTCTGCTTAGCTGCCTGAAATCCCTTCTGTGGCTTTTAAGTATCTGGAACCATGGTTCTCTCTCTTAGCACAAGCGACTGAACACATGGGTGCTCAACTACTGAGCCCTTTTGTTTTATGTTGAGACAGGCCTTCGCTAAGTTGCCAAGGCTGGTCTTGGACCTGTGATCCTCCTGCCTCGGCCTCCTGAGTAACTGGGATTCCAGGCATGCACCAGCGCACCTAGCGATGCGTTTCTCTTAATCAACCCTTCCTTTCACAAAGATTCACTGACTTATTATTCCCTGATGCTCAATGAATTTACTCACTCATTCATGAAGGGGAGAGGGAGAGAGGAGACAGGAAGCAAAGCCCTTCCCTTCAAGAGCTAAAGTTTGTTGGGGACACACAAGTTACACAAGCAAAGTCTAAACACAACATTTATTTACAAAACTAAATTGAATCTTGACTATGAGCCAAGTGGGTGATGAGGACATATGGTGCTCGGACACAGGAAGAGGGAAAGGAGCCGCAGAAAACCATTGCCTCTGAGCGGCAGGCGGAGAGGTAGTTATCTCAACAAATCCAAACAAACAAAAAGCCCCAACAATCCTGAAACAAAACAAACAACAACAAAAAAACAAAAACAAAACTTAAGAGACATGAGGAGGGGCCAGACCCCTACCTCAGGGCTGCTGGTGAACTCTAGCAAAGGGGCCAACACTGGCAGGACCCCAGGGGCTCCCTGAGGCAGCAGGACGAACCGGACTCTGCAGGACTGAAGAACCCAGGCCCAGCCTCCGGGTCTGTTGACATGAGCCACTGGGCCACAGGGTCTGCTTCCTGAACACAGCTCCGCGCCAGGCGCCTCGCGCATGCTTATCATCGCGTCTAGGCCTCATCCTAGCATCGGAGGCAGGTGGGGTACCCCTGAGGAAACTGAGGCTGAGAGAGTGGCCAGATCAGGGTCATCTGGCTGCATGGGAGAACCGAGAGCTGAGCCTCCTCCTCCTGCAGCAGCTCCAAGGCTGCATTTTCCTGCCGTCCGTCTCTGCTCACCGCACCAGGGGCTGGTGCGGCCCCACTGGGCAGACTTTCCCCCACCGCACAGGGAGGCAGCGAGGCTGGGTAGCTTTGGAGACTGTGGACCTCAGTCCAGATCTCAACTTTCTGCTTCCTCCTATGGGGCCTGGTGCTGTGACCTCCTCTCTCTGAGCCTGGGCTGGGGGTAAAGCTCAGGATAGAGCTCACGCTCCGCCTATGCGAGGCCAAGGAAAAACCTCCAAAGCTCTGGGCTTCAGTTCCTCTGTCTAGAAATTAGGACGACTAGGAGGATCCATTTCACAGTGATGATAAAAAAAGATCTCAAATCATTCTAGTGCACAGGGTGCACGGGGCTCAGCACCCTTGGGTCCCAGGCTAAAGCAGTCTTCAGCTCACTCAGAAACAATGCTAGTGGGGGCCAATGGTCTCGAGCAGGGTCCTCGTGGGCTCATCCACCTCAGCTGACAAACACCAAGCCCTTCGCGTGAACGAGGGACTCAGGAGCTGCACAGCAGCAAGAAACTCAGGGGGACGTCACTGCGAGATAATTACGCAATAACTATAAGTTACTGAGCTACTGTTCATGAACACTGAGCTTTCCTTGGCAGGAGTGCACAGGCCCCAGGCCCCAGCCATTGCCATGACAGGAATCTTTACGGAGGAAGGCGGAAGAGAACTTCTCGGTAGTTTGAAAAGGCCCATTCACTATTATGATAAAGCCTCACGTTTGGGAAAGGAAAAGAATACCTATTGTTGTTATACACCAAACCACAGGAAGTACAGCTGGACAAAATCTTGGCTGGTGGAAAACCCTAGAAAACAGACTGTTAAGGGGACTTGGGTTCAAAAGCAAAACCAGAAACCAGCATGCAGAAGCCAGGTTTGGCGGTGCACATCCTCAGCCAGCAGCTCCCCTGCAGGCTGCTGTGCTGGACCTTGCGCTGGTTCCTGGCTCCTGCTTAGGTAACGGATGCTCGCTTTCCAACTCTTGTTTTTTTTTAAAGAGAGAGGGAGAGAGAGAGAGAGCGCGCAAGCGAGCTGGGGTTTGAACTTGCGTCCTGGCGCATGCCAGGCAAGTGCTGTAACTGCTGAGCCACCGCTCCAGCCCCTGGTTTGAAGATCTTTAAACAAACATAAGTGGGTGCATATACATACATACATACATATATATATATATATATATATATATGTATATATATATATATATAAAGAGGGACAGTGAGCAAGACAGAGGGAATATATTTTTTATTCAGATTCTCATGCGGCTTTCGTTGCTCCAAGACTTCACTGTGTAGGTGGTGCTGGGGTTTAAACTTGCATGCTCACGCCTGCCAGGCAAGCGCTGCACCTGCTGAGCCACCGCTCAGCCCCAAGTGGGTGCACTTTAATTAGTTAATTAATGGTTTCTAGGCCCTCGCTTATCTAAGGCTCCTATTCCTTAGGGAAACCTTCCTAGACCCTCTTCCTGCTCTGAGTCCCCTGGCCACCTGGTGTCTGCTAGACCCTCCCCTTGCTCTGGGTCCCCTGGCCACCTGGTGTCTTCTAGACCCTCCTCTTGCTCTGGGTCCCCTGGCCACCTGGTGTCTGCTACCCTAGCATGGCTGTGCATGTCATGGCCATCTCCCTGTCCACCTCCCTAACTAGAATATGAACTGGAGCTAGGGCTGATATCTTACTTGCTGTTCTATGTCCTTTGCCTCTCACCATGCTTGGCATCTGGCAGCTGTTCAACACAGCTGGATGGCCCCTGGATGGGGTTTGTGGAATGAACCAATGACTGACTGAAAGTCCCTTGTCCAGTACCCGGTTGCCCCCTGCAGTGTGGCACGTAGTTCTTCCCCTTAGGATGTGTATGATCAGCTGAGAAGCAGCAACCAGTCCCAGGCCTAGTGCGTGCGTGTGGACAGTGTCATCTAAGATGCTTGCAGAAACTGTGGTTTGTTTTGTTGCTGCTGTTTGCAAAGCACCTGAAGGTTTCGGGGAAGGAGGGTGTAGCAGGAAGGTAGCCTGAAATGTACTAAACTGGCCAGACATCACTCACAGGCGGGTCAGAGGATCTGCTTTGACTGGCCTGCTGTTTGCTCATACGTGGCCAATATCAGCACCTACTGCTGTGTAACGAGGTTACTGTCAACATCTGAGGTGGCCACTGCTTTCTCAGGTGGCCCAGGGGTCACTGATCCTCTGCCTGGCTCATTCTTCTCCCAGTTCCAGGCCAGGGAAAATCTGTCCAAGGCCCTGAGAGGCGGGGACAGAGGCAGAAACAGGATTCCTCTCTGTGGGCCCCACGTGGCGATGACAGCAGAAATGCTGAGGGTGTGATTACCAGGAGTTGTCTCTTGACCATTTCCTGAGTCCTGGTGAAGAAGCCTCTTGGGAACTCCTATGGGTGGTCTCAGGAACACTGGCTGCTGAAACCTGCCCTGCTCCCATGTCCTGGGCCACGAGCTGAACAGATGGGACTGGCCAGGCTCCACACTGAGTGGCCAGACGTTCTGGACTAATGCTGATTAGGACAGGACAAGGTGGCAGTTGCTGGGGGAGCATGATCTGCTAGTGCATACTTGTAACACACAACTGCAGTCAGGCACACACGCTCAGCAGAGAAAGGCTGTTCCCAGCTAATCCTCCTCCTCCTCTCTGGTTCACTCAAACTTTCATTTGCTCGATTTACCGTTTGCACACCTCGGGGCTGCAGGCACGATGCCAGACACATATGGGTAAAGGTCTGGAAATCAGTAAGTAATCAAATATGCATTAGGCACCTGCTGGACCAGGCACATTTGGTAAAATGCCTATAAACCATTAAATAGCTGAACAACCAAGCGATTATTTCTTCAGTACCACGTAGGTACTTGGCCCAGTGTCTGACACAGAGTAAGCACACACTACATGTTTGTGGGATAACGAATGACTATGTGTCCCATACAAGTGGGATGCGAGGAAGACTCAGATGAAGTCTCTGCCCTCTCCTGATGCCCCCATCCCCAAAGCCCTTCCCCATCCCAGCCTAGCACGGCCACCCTCACAGGCCAGCTATTTCACAGTGGCAAAGGCTCAACAGCCATGATCTCTCTGATGGGGGGCATGACCAAGTTGGGGGATGGAACCCTGAGAAAGGCCCCTGAGGCTTTTCAACCAAGCGGACCACCTGAAAACCGGGGCCTTGGTTGTAACCTGGGTCTGTCCGTAAGTGCTGAGCAATGAGACACCCGCTCACCTTGCCAGGCCCAGCTACCCCTGCAGCCCTGGGAGCCAGTCCCAGCGGGAGTAGGAAGCCACCTTTGCACAGGTGGACACCACGAAACGCGGAGGCACCTACTTGTCTGGTACTGGATGCCCAGTGCTGCCAGGCAGGCCACCAGTCCTGCCACCAGAAGTACCACCAGCACCACCAGCCGCTTCTCCACCTGGGTCCGTGCCGCCCAGCACCTCTGGCTGCTCCGGGGGCTGCGGAAGTTCACCTGCAGGGAAGGAGGCACGAGGGGTGGGGAGGACATGAGCCCAGGGCTCCCCCTGCCCAGGAGGAAGGGGTTCTGCTGAAGGCCCAGGCCCTGGGGAGACATCAGGGCTGCCTTCCTAGCTCAGGGGTGGTCCAGTTCCCAGAGAATCAGCGCTGATCCAAGAAAGGAACCGCCACCCTGGTCAGTAGCTTGGATTTGCTCCCAAGTATCAGACAGCCAGCAGCTCAACCCAGTCAGGCTGGTGTTTTCTGTGTCACTTGATAGGAGTAAATGAAAAAAAATTACAGCTTTTCCCTGTTCCTGCAGTAAGGAGTTCAGGAAAGAACGGGATGTTTGGACTTGCAGGCTTCCAGCGGACGTCCAGCTGGCCCTCCTCAGAGCCCCCAGGGCAACAGAGCTAGGACCAGAGATGACTTGACCAAGCTCGTGCTTCCCAGAGCAGGGCCACCCTCAGCTGATGAGGCACTCACCATCCCGCAACAGGGGCCTCATCAGGTCTCTTTTTAGGAATGCTGAAGCTGTGGTCCAGAGGAGTGGGACCCTCACCTCTCCTCACACAGCTGGCTGGGTGGGGCTGGGCTCTGAACCCAGTCCGCGACTCTAGAGCCCAGTGGCGGGCCAGAGAGGTGGGTCCTACAAGATGGTGGGGAAGACAGGAGACACAACCCGTTCAGGCAGCTCCTCAAGGGAGGGAACACGTCCCCAGCCCCAGTCTAGCTCAACAGGAAAGGAGGCACAATGAGAGGAAGCAGAGGGTGTGGCAGCCATCTAGGCCTTCAGCCCAGACCCCTCACACCCAAAGCTGGCTCTGGCTTCCCAGCTGTTCTTAGGGTACTTCCTGAAAAAGCCAGGGCCACAGAACAGGAAGGGTCCCCTGGAGCTGGGGCTTGGTGCTGTGACATTGCCTCCCCATACACACAGCTGGGCACCGACTCAGGGCCACGTGGGGAATGCAGGAGGGCAGGTGGACTGCTTTGCATCCCGCAGCTCTTGCCCAGCAACAGGCAGATGAAGAAAAGACTGGGGTGGGCAGGGCTTCAGGCAGGGCAGGCTTCCTGGAGGGGGTGATGCCTGGCCTGGGTCTTGAAGAGTAAGGAGCAATGGGTGAGGGCAACAAGGCCTAGATCCCATGGGGTTCTGTGAGCAAAAGAACACAGAATTCCTCCAGGGGACTGAAGAGACGGAAGGGAAAAAGGAGTGAGACGGGGTGGGAGGCGGGGGGAAGCAGGGAGACATTAGGAGGCTGTGGCCTGCCAGGGGATTCAAGGAGACCCAGACTCTGACCTGCTAAGGCCCCACACCACTGAGCAGCCAGGTGAGAGCCCAAGGGAATCCCACGCCAGTACTTGCAGATCGGAGATGGGATACGGTGGCCCTCCCTGGGTATTCTCCAGGCAGGAAAGGGATGAGAACTGCTGCATCAGAGCAAGGGGAGCAAGAGAACTTTCTGTGGAAGGAAAACTGGGTTCTAACATTAAGAATAGGAAGCAGAGAACGGGTGACACTTCCGCGGACATCCAGGAGGCTCAGACACTGCGGCGTGGGTCAGGCAGAGGGAAGGAGAGGCTGGCCACCTGCTGGAATTCTTTAGAACACTTTTTAAAAATGAGAGACATGTGCTGGGTGTGGTGGTGCATGCCTGTAACCCCAGCTATGTGGGAAGCTGAGGCAGGAGAATCACACGTTCAAGGCCAGCCTGCACAACTTAACAAGATCCTGTCTCAAAATAAAAATAAAAAGGGCTAGGGATGGAGCTCAGGGTGGAGTGCTTGTCCAGCATGTGTAAGACATTGTCCCCAGCCCTGAAAAAAAAAATGGGGGGGGGGCAAAGATGTCTGATTGTGCTACTTTCATTAGTTAAAACCTTATATTAATTAAGCTTGGTGTGGTGGCACACAACTTTAATCCCAGCAACTTGGGAGGCTGAGGTAGGAGGATTGTAAGTTCAAGGCCAGCCTCAGCAACTCAGGAAGACTCTGTCTCAAAATAAAATAAAAGGAGCTAGCAGTGTAGCACAGCGGCAGAGCACCAGTACAACAAAAAGACTTATATTAAGGTGAAAGCCTGGTGCAGGGGGCTGCAGTGGTGGCTTGGTGGCTACAGTGCTTGCCTGGCATGTGTGAGGACGCAGGTTCAAACCCCAGCACCACATGCACAACGAAAGCCACATGAAAAGCTAAATAAAATTGATTTTCTCTCTCTCTCTCTCACTGTTCCTATCTCTTTAAAAACAAAAACAAAAAAGCCTAGTGCAGAAAGAGACAGACTGGGACGATGCTAACGGTGGGAGCTGACACATATGTGACACTGGAAAGTTTATAAAGTGCATTTGGAGACATCAGTGATCTCACCCTACTTACATGGGGCACTGGTAATCAGAGGCAGGTGCTGCCTCACCTGCTGCTTCTGCCCCTCTGCCTGGCCATCCTCTGTCACTGGACTTGTCCTGCCTGGCCTTCCTGCTCCACCTTATGGCCTCTCGTGCCCCCAGACTGTGGCTCAGCTCACAGGGTGCAAACGGGCAATGAGGCCTGGGTTTAGGCCAGCGTTAGGAAGCTGGAGGATACACCATGAGGACATACCAGGAAACCCAGGGAACAAGGGGACAGCCTGGAGCAAAAGTACCTAGCAGGGGAAAAAGAGAAGGAGGGAACAGCAGGCAGAAGACGAAAGGAAGAGGGAACAAGGAAGGAGAAGAGAACGGCAGCTAAGAAGTATCTGTGTGCCTACTATGTGCCTGGCATCCCGCTCATTCTGTTTGGCTGCTAGACGGTGATTCCTGTCTTGATCCCTAAGCACAGTACCAGCTTTAGCTCCAGCAGAGACACATGAAGTGGGGGCTGGAGGACGATGAGACGCCCCATCTCTCCACAAGTGGTGGCCCCTTCCCAATGTGGCCATGCTGCCCGCCAGGGGAGCAGAGTCAAGCTAAGTCATTGTTCAGTGTCAAGCAAAGTGTTGAATCTAAACAGATGGTGTCCGCTGTAAATTAAATTAGAATCCAGCCAGAATTGAATTAAAAATTCACAGCTCCAGGCAAGAATCACAAACAGATTTTGAAAAGAGGATTTTTTTAACCTTTGTCACATTTTTGGCTCAACTTGCACAGCCAGGGTAACGGCCTCTTGGCTTCTGGTCAGGCCTCACCTCAGAGGGCACAGCGAATCCAGGGGCAGTTCCCCAGGGCTGAAAGGCTGCCTGGAGGCACTGGGTTTGAATCAGGCCTCTCCAGGGGAGGCTGGCCCACTCCTGGCTGCAGCATACCTGGGGGGGCTGGGCCAGCTCCCTATGGCCACTTGGCTCAGCCCACCCTTCCTCTGAGCCCCAGGGCATCTGCTCTGCCTCCTTTATAGGACCCTGCAGACATCCCACAGGATGGGTGAGTGGTGTCCAGGCAGGTCGCTCATGGGACACTGGGCTGCGGCCACCTGGAGGGCAGAAGGATCAGCGGCAAGCTAATCCTTGAAAGAGGTAACTGGGCCACAGCCTGGAAGGTGGAGTTTGGCGTTGGGTGGGCACACCGCTCTCAGCAGGCTGATTTCCTACTTACCACAAGAGGCAGAGAGAATGAGCGATAGAGACAAGAGTGCCCTCCAAGGAGAGCGGTGGAGAGGGCCAGGGAGCCAGGGTGGAAGGTGCCAGATCTAGAGAAACACAGAGGGGGCGGGGAGCGAGGGGACTGGGCTGTCCAGCCCAGGAGTTCCCAGGCTTCCCGCAGCCAACCACGCCCTAATCGGGGATAAATATTCAGTTACAGAGCTGAGGGCTTGGCTCCCCTGGGCCTCCTCTGAGAACGGGTTCTGCAGGTGAGGATGGGCGCTGCCTGGGGTGGCAAGGGAGGGGGAGGCCAGGCCGCAAGGAGCAGCAGGCAGGAGTCTTCAAGGGCTTGGCAGCTAGCCCACCCCCTGCAGCCCAGAAGCCCGCTGCTGCTCCCACGTTGGCAGTGGGACCAGGCTGCCTCAGTCAGTCTTTCAGAGCAGGTGGACTGTGACCTCGTGGTGGGGCCCTGCTTCCACGAGGGAGTCGGTTTGGGGAAGTTTCTTTCATGAGAATTTCCATGAGGTGGACTTCCTGCTGCTGAGGTCACTAGGGTCAACCCAGAGCAAGTCTATGATGTCTTACCCCCCACTCTGCCTGAGCTCCCCAACTACCCTGCCCCATGCCTGATCTTCAAGTGATGGGTAATGGCGGAAACTTCCCCATCCTAGGGAGGGGACACCTCCCACAGTCTGGTAGTTAGCAGAACGCTTCCCAGCTGTCTTCGCTTCCCAGAATGAACACCTAGATTCCTACAACGCGGGGAAGAAAGATTCAGAACCTGAGAAGTCAAAGGCCACCCAAGACTCCATCGTGTGTGCCTGGGCAGCCTCCAGGCCTCAGTCACCCCTCTCTAAAACGAGGAAGCTGGAATCAAGTCCCAAGTGAGCCTATCTCACATTCTAGAACCTTCAGGCCAAGAGCATAATCCTGTAACTGGTGGACAGCGTTCAAAAGATGCCCTGGTAAGCAGAGAAGTCTTTTTTAAGTAATGAATGGGTCTTTTTAAGTAGTGAATGGGTCTGTCTCCAAAATCGCCCTTCAAATCACAGCCCTGCACATGATGAAGGAAAACAACACAAGAGCGCTACTAAGAAGTCAAACATCTCAGCATTCCTTAAAAAAATGGATTTTGAGAAATCATTGGATGAGTCTCAAGAGAGTTGGTAGACAGCTGTGGCTGCAGGTGTAGCCATGCCGCTTCCCTTCGAGCCACCGTAATGCTGTGTGCGCAGGTACAGGGAGACCAGCACTGGCTTGAGCAGGCAGAGGTGCCTGCCAGGAAAGCTGTTCCATCCGGGTATCACTGAGATGCCACGAACGGTGGGTGAGTTTCTCCAAGACTTCTGCTGGCAGCCACCTCTGCTCTCTGAGCCTGGGAGGGAATGCTTTACCTCTGTGCCTCATTGGAAAGTTTGCAGCGACTCAGACGCGAGTTCATAAAGCTGTGTGAATGAGCTGCTTTCAGGTTTCACAGCGATGAGAGACAGAGCTAGGGCTCCCAGGTAGGACTGGGTGGCTTTAAATTCCGGGCTCAGTGGGTGGGATGCAGCTCAGGGGTAGAGCACTTGCCTCTTGCCTTTCTTGTACAAAGCCCTGGGTTTGATCCCTAGCACCAATAAATAAATAAATAAATACATAAATAAAATCCAGGATTAGTCCACAACAACTCATTTTAGTGGACTGTAAGTAAATCAAGAGAAAGGAAAACTGTTTTCAAATGAGATTAGGTATAACTTTCCTCCAGCTAAATTCAACACTTTGTCCACACATCCAGCACTAACAGTGGCAAGTGTGGTTGAGAGACAAGAATTTAAATTTTCAGTTATTAGCTACCGGTGTTGCGAACTTTGGACTTAGAACCAATCGGTTTTGTTGTTGTTTTGGCACTGGGGATTGAAACCAGGGGCACTCTGACACAGCTACAGCCACAGCCCTTCCCCGCTTTTTTAAGATTTTGAGACAGGGCTCATTAAATTGCTGAGGATGACCTTGAACTTGTGATCCTCCTGCCTCAGCTTACTAAGTAACTAGGATGATAGCTGTGCACCACCATCCCTGCCAAATAGTTTATTTTTATAGTATCCAATCAAGAGAAGAAGATTTGGGGGTGCAGGGTCCATCTTTAAAAGCCTAAAGTTGAGGGAGCTGTTCTGTTTCAAGCAACTGATGGTGGGGACATCTGAAAGGCTAAAAGAGGGTAGTGGTAGTGTGATAGCAATTATTTTAATTGCCCAATTATACTAAATTGAATAAATATATTTTGACTTCCAACACATGCTGCCATTAAAATATATTAATTTTTTTTAATTAAAGAGAGAAGGAGAGAGAGAGAGGCAGAAAGAATCAATTTTTAATTAGTTTTTCACATGGCTTTCGTTGCTCTGACACTTAGCTGTGTATGTGGTGCTGGGGTTTGAACCCGTGTACTCACGCATGCCGGGCAAGCACCATAACCACTGAGTCACCGCTCCAGTCCCAATGTTTTGGAAGTTTTGAATAGAATATGTTTACAGAATGGCACTGAATGAAAAATGCAGGATAAAAACACTGAACTGAGTGAGCTCAAGGTTCAGTCCTCAGCACTACATACATACATGTATGTGCAAAAAACTAGAGCCCATTATCTCTGAGCAGTGGGATCTTTTTAAATCCTTTTTTATATTTCTCCTTCTCTCTCTCTCTCTCTCTATCTCCCCTCTCTCTCACATCATTAATGAGCATGTAAAGGTTTTACATGGAAAAAGACCTCCAAATTATTAACAGCATTAAATTAATTTTTTAAAAAGTGTGTTTTGAGTTGGGCATTTTGGTGCATATCTGTAATCCCAGTAATTGGGAGGCTGAGGCAGGAGGATCACAAATTCAAGGCCAGCCTCAGCAACTTAGCAAGAATCTGTCTCAAAAAAATAAAGGGGTAGTCTGGGGTACATAGCTCAGTGGTAGACTGCCCCTGAGTTCAACCCCTAGTACTGCAAAAATAAAAGACCCCAACTCCGTCTGGTAAGTTGAGGTAGACAAGTCTTGACTCAGAAACGCTGGTACAAGGTACACTTTTTCCTTGGGCTCCCAGCAAGCAAAGAAAGGGTACCCACAGAAATGCCCCAGCCTCGGGTAACCCTTTTGCTTTTCCCTACAACTGGAAAATATACCCAGCTGAGCAGCCTGGCGTGGGGATACCAACCTGAACTGCAACCTACAGGACAGCGATGTGGCCACAGACGTTCCTAACTTGTCTCTGCGGCTCAACTTTGTCATCTGTACCAAGGTCACTCTGGCCCTTACTTCGTAGGTCATAAAAACAACACCTACTCCTAGCTGACCCTGTAATGTACACTACGTCCACCTTCTCTAATCTGCATCTTACCGATGAGGGCTGAAAGTCAAGAGGAGTCAGAATTCAAATGTGGGTCCCTGGCCTCAGAGTGGGCTCCCTGCACTGTGCTGGGAGGGTGGTGTGCACCCAAACGAACTTACTGTTGATCTAGAAAGGCTGTAAACCCAAGTGGGCTACCGGTAGAACAATACAGCATAATATTTTGTTGTGAATTCCAATGTTTTTACACTGATATATTTAGAACCTTCTGGGGAAGATGAGATGGAAAAAGATTGCTGATTAGATTCTGTTTTGATTTGTGAAGGGAAAAGTGCCTACCACAGAAAAATAACTTCCTGCTGGTTTAGCTTCTTAAGGGTCCTCAGGGAAGGGCATCTAGACAGAGTGATTTGTCACTCCCAGATTTCCAGGTCTGTGACTGAGTTAAGATGGCTTACTCACATCTCAGAGCCTCAGTTTCCCTATCTGTAAGTCAGGGAAGTAACCCTACAGCTCCTGAAGCTTCAGTGGGACCACATAAATAGGAGTCCTATATTGTAGGGGGTAGAGCACTTGGGATAAGAGTTTGGATGTCCCTGGGCCTATTTAACTACTCTGGAGGATCTGGGGTGTAGCTGAGGGTATAGCACTTGCCTAGCATGCACCAAGGCCCTGGGTTCAAAAACAAAATGAAAAACTAGCTTGGAGAGGAACTCAACCAACACTGCTTTCCTTTATTGCTAGGCAATTCCAGCTTCTCAGGGGCGCGTCTGCCTGGAGCTGGGCGGCCTGTCTCCACACTTCCTAAGCTCTACCTTGGCATGCGTTCTGATTAGTGTCAGTTCACCCCGCAGCCCCAAGACTCCAGGACAACTCCTGTTGTACCTGTCAGAAGTCATCCCCTGGACTGAGGTCCCAGGCCTCTCTCTGTGCTGGTTCCTCAGGATCCAGATCACAGGCTTATCTCTCCACTTACAACGGGTCCACGCATCTACCCAGGTGCAAACCCCACCAGGGCTGGCAGCCTAGCAAGAACTGTCCCGATGCAGCTGAAGGGTGAGGACAGCAAACAGTAGCCTGGCTCCCTGCTCTCCAGGCCGGAGGGGCCAGTCCCCTGCCAGATTCCCACAGGGCAGCCCCTGGAGGGGAGGAATCCAGCTTCCCCAGTAGGCTGAAAAGGAACTGGGAGAGAGGGAAGGAAGACCAGTTCCTCCCCCCAGGAAATTCATCAGGTACGGGGCAGGGAGGGGCAGGAAGAAAGGGCAATGTCTCCCAGATAAGGTAGGTGGTGGGGACCCAGCCTGCGTTCCAGGGATGTAGGGCTTTCGTGCCAAAGCTGGAGCTGTTTTAGATCCCACCAGGGATGGGCTGTGTGACCACGGGCAAGTCCCCGGCACATCCGCACAGCCTCTTCTGTGAACAAGTAACTGGGCCAATTCGGATCCGGGGGCGCTCCACTCTGCCACCTGGGCGGTCACCTCGAGGCAGGTGGACGCAGGGCAGGCGCCAGCGCCGGGACCGCAGAGCGCGGCGCGCAGGGCCCGGGGACCCGCGGGACGGGCGGGGTGGCGGGGTGGCGCCTGCGCACCGGGCCTGGGCTGGCGGCGGGGCTCCTACCTGCAGGCCGTGGGGGTACGCGTCGCCCTCGGAGAGCGAATCCACCAGGTCCTCCTCGTCCAGCGTGGCCCGCTTGTAGGTCGACATCTGCAAGGCCAAATGCAGCACGGACTCCCTCAGCGCCTCCATGGCTGGCGCCCGAACGGGGAAGCGGCCGGCGCCACCGCGCCCCGCCCCGGCCCGGACACCCGAGAGCGGCCCACGGCCCCCGCCCGCGCCTCACCCCCAGCGCCGACAGCGCGGCGGCCACCGGGCGCGGCAGCCACACGCCCCGCATGCTGCGCCCCGCGACGCCGGGTCCCCCGCTGCCACCACTGCTGCCACCGCGCGCAGGCTGGCGGCCGGGAGGGCCGGGCCGGCGACGCGCCACCTTCGCGGGCGGGGCCTGATCCGCGCCGCGGGGTTCCCTCCCCGGTCTCCGAGCGGAACCGGCAGGCCCCAGAGTCCCCGAGGAGGTGGGGACGCTCCCCGCCCCAGAGGTCGGGAGAGGAGGACCCCCAGCTGCAGACCCTAGCGGGCAGGGCTCTCGGACTTCCCTTCCGTAACGGGATCCCCAGTGTCAGATACCAAGGGTCCAGTGCGAGGCCTAGCACTGTAGCGGATCCCCCACCATCTGCGACCAGTCCTTAGGTGGGCGAAGGGTGTCTCCCCCTAGGAACTAGGGAGACTGGGCAGGGGCCTGGGCGGGAGGTGGAATAAAAATGACAGGTGTCCCGCTCTGACCTCTCATTTCCGCTTCCCTCCAGCTCAGAGGTGTTTTGTTTTGTTGTGTTGTGCCAGGGATTGAACCCAGGGGGGCGCTTAACCACTGAGCCACATCCCCATACCTTTTTTATTTTTTATTTTAAGACATGGCCTGGCAAAGTTGCTAAGGCTGGCATTGAACTTGCCACCCTCCTGCCTCAGCCTCCTGAGTGGCTAGGATTACAGGAGCATTGCTGTACCCCACTGGCTCAGAGGTTTTCAAGACAGAGTTGATGAATGAATTTCAGAAAATGCCTGGGAACTTCCTTGACACAGAAAGGGAAGAAAAAAAAACCCAAACTATGTGCATTTGGGTAATCCGGTGCTTGCCAGCCTCCCTAAAAGGCTTTGGCCCTCCCCTAACACTTAAAAAATATTGCTCTGAGCAGTGGTAGATAGCTCTCCTAAGCATGCCGAGGCTCTGAGTTCCATGCCCAGCACACGCGCGCGCGCGCGCGCGCGCGCACACACACACAGAGTCATGGCTTTAAAGGAATCAGGTCAAAACTCAGAAAAGTTTTTCAATTGTTAAAATAAACAAGGGGCTGGAGAGGATGGCTGGGCGCTTACGGCCCTTGCCTGGCACGCGCCAGTAGTGCAGGCCCCAGCACCACACACACAACAAATTCGGAGAAATGAAGTCCACATGAAAAACTAAATAAAATTGATTGTCTTTCCCTCTCTCTCTCTCTCTCTCTCTCACTGTCCCTCTCTCTTTGAGAAAATAAATAAATAAACAAGCCAGGAAAGTGACTCTTGGCTCTTAATCCCCTCAGGAGGAGAAAGTTCCACACAGGTGTCCCCTCCCAGCCATTCCCCTACCTCTCCTGTGACCCTAGACTGGAAGAGAGGCTCTCTTTGGTATCAGGTGCTCAGGTGGGAACGCTGGGCCCCAGCACTTCCTTTCACTCTGAACCCCGAAAAGGCCCAACCCCAGCAGAATCCCGAAGGATACTCTGTGGAATGCCTGCACTTGATCTCATTTTTCAGTTTTTCAAAATGTATTTGTTCCCAATTGATTCTCACAATTGATTCTCACAATCGCGCGAACATTCGAATGAACAGGATTGGAGCGGAGGGACAGACCAGGATCTCTGGGTGAGCAAGAACAGTGGGGGCTCCTGAGAGTGTCCTGGCGGCCACAGCTGCTCTCTTGCAGTCCCCCTTGCACCTCTCCAGCAGCCTTCAAAAGCAAAATTCTCATTTCGCTGCCCCTTGCTTAGAAGCCCTCGGCTGTCCCTGGAATGCCATTCTGAACCTTTACCAGGCCCAGAGCCCTGCCCACTCCTGACCCTTTCCTCCAGGGGCTCCTCGCCCACTCAGGCCCCGTCTTCTTTGGCCTTCATTCAGTTCTTCACATTCCCAAGTTGCCCCTTCTTCCCTGCCAAGATCTTTGTAGCTCCCCAGTTCCCTCTTCTGGAACATTCTTCTCTCAGCCCCTCCCTCAGCCAGCTCCTGCTTCAGGTCCTCGAATGTCCCAATCACCCTAAGTAGCTCTCCAAATTCTCGGTTACAGCAGCCTGTTTGCTTTCCTTCTGCATGGATTGCAGTCTGTTAATATTTTGTTGTTTTTATGTTTTTATTATCTAGCTTCTTCCTCCTCCCTAGAATCACAAGTGTTACCAGGGCTGGGACCTTGTCTGGCCTGTCCAACAGAGAATCTCCATGCCCTGGCATACAGGAGATGCTCAACAAATAGCACAGACTTAAAATGAATGGCAGAAAAAATGGGGGGGGGGAGGTGTTAAAATGAATGGTGGAGGGGCTGGGGCAGTGGCTAAGTGGTACTGCACTTGCCTGGCATGTGCGAGGACCCAGGTTCAAACCCCAGCACCACTAAGTGTCTCAGCAATAAAGATCAGATGTAAATAAAGTTGGTTGTCTCTCACTCTCCCTCTCTAAAAAAAAAAGAAAAAAAAAAGGAAAAAAAAAAGAATGAATGGTGGAGCAAGTGGGTGGAGGTGCCTTTAAAGCCTCAAGATTTCTGTCTTTGTAATGCTTACTACCTACAAAGGAAAGAGAGGCTCAGGTCCTGGGTGACCAGGGAGAATCTCAACTCTTTTTTTTTTTTTTTTTTTTGTACTGGGGATAGAACCCAGTGGAGTCCCATCCCCAGCCGTTTTATTTTTCATTTTGAGACTGGGTCTCACTAAGTTGCTTAGGGTCTTGTTAAATTGCTGAGGCTGGCTTTGAACTTTTGAGTCATTGGGATCACAGGTGTGCACCACTGCTCCTGGTGAGAATCTTAATTCTTGAAACTTCTGCTTCATTCCCCCTGGGTAGAGGAGATCCCACTATCCCCACTCAAAGAGAGAAAGGATTCTAGGGCTGCTTCGTTTATTTCTGGGGTATAGCTGGGATCTTTCTTGGTCACACTAAGTAACAGGAACTGAAACGGCTCCAAAACTTCCTCATACCCAAAATAAAATCTACCCCTCACCCTAGTCAGCACCACCAACACGTTCTCTTGCTGATCCTATACACATTTATCATCTGGCTTTGTTTCTATAAATTGTAACCGCGTCTGTGGGATCTGCAGAGAAGCATCTAGGTCCTTCCTCAGTTCGATCAAACCACATCAAATTCCTTTTTCCATCAGTTGCCTATTTCTTAAGCAGGCAGGTGGACAGCCAAATCAGGCCAGGCGGGACCCAGGCAGCCTCCCTAGGTCAATTGTCAGAGGAAAAGGCCCTTGAAAAAGAACCTAATTCAGCCAACATCTCCCCTGGGAATCCCTGGCCCTCTTAACAGAAAATGGAACTGAGGCTGGGGTGGTAACTTGCCAGTGTGCTTAAGCAACAGCTCCTCCTTCTGTCCCATTTCAGAGATCTCCCTTTCTGGGAAGCTCTCCTGACCACCTTCCCCAGACCTGGGCAGGGCCTGCTTGTTTGCTGCCTTCCAGGACAGGAGGACCCAGGGAGGCTGGGCTTCTTGTCTCCAGGGCCTCTTCTGGGGCTGCTGCCTCTAGATGACAGAGCAAAGGTGGGAGAGAGGGAGGCTGGCAGCTGGCTCCAGGGGCCGAGGCCAGGCAATCCCACTGCAGCTGTCCGTGGCTGGAGGACACAGGAAGCTCACTGCCTCCCAACACAAGGCAGCTGAGATGGAGACATGTTTATTTTTCAGCACACAAAAGATGAGGGCCCCTTCCTGAAATGCCTGCTGCGGGCCCTGCAGTGAAACTGAATCTTTCTCGAGGTAGCAAAGGTTTAGTGGGCTCTGCTGGGTGGGGAGCTGGGTGGCACAGCTGGTGACATTCCAACACTGGCAGCTGCACCCCTGGATGTTCATGGGGCCCTCCCTAACCATCTTGTTGGGTCCCCATGCCCCCCTCGGCTTGGCCTCAGCAGGATTCACTTTCATTATATGGAGGGGAGCGGGGGAGGGGGAGTTGGATAGAACCAACCCCCACTGTGTGCCATGAACACCTACTATGTGCCATGAGACAAAAAGTGCCCCTCCTGCCCTCAGAGTGCCTCACCCCACTCTCCTCACCCCCAATTTGCTTAGGAGATTGAGGACCAGGGAGAGGCAGCACTTGTCCCTCTGGTCACCAGGCTGGAGTGCAAGAACCAGGCTGTGAATCTTCCCTGCCTGCCTCCGAACCCTGCAGGCACCCACTTCACAAAGTGGCCTCCAGAGAGCCCAAGGCACACAGCTAGAAAGTGGCGGGGCAGGGCCTGGGGCCTGCGTCTTGGGTTCGTGCATTTCGTGGAAGGTGGGGCAATTCTCCAGGTGGGGACCTCATGGAATCGGTGCCTAGGGAAGACCAAGGTGCTGGTTGGCAGGATGGCCAGCAATTGTCCTTTCTAATTGCCTCATTTGCGGTTGTGGGCACCACACCCGGCCCGGGAGCTCAGGGAAAGGGGAACAACACTGCCGAGTTGTGGGGAGTTCCCACCCCTGGTCTCCTGGAGCTGCAGAGGAGCTGAGGATGACTCTGCGCTTGCCGCCTGCACAAACAGGGCTTGGCTGGGACCAAGAACGGAGCAGTGGGAACCTCAGCTCCCTGCAGAATGTCTGCCCCAGTCCCCGGGAAAGTGATAGGAGCCTGGGAGCTGGCACCCTGATGAAGGCCCGGGGTGAAAGAGAAGGGGAAGCCCTCACATGCTTCTGAAAACCTGACTGGGGCCACCAGGGCAGGCCCATTAGTCTGAACAGCGCTAGTCACTCACAGGGCTTTTGTGGTCAGTTTGTCGAAGGCAGGGGATCTTCAAGGAATCCTGGACCACATCAGTCAGCAGTAAGAGCAGTCCATGAGTGACATTCTGAGGTTGGGCCACACCCTCAAGCTGTTTTCACATTCTATTCCTAAGCTCGGCTCTTTAGAGGTGCTGCCCTTGTGGCCAAGTCAGTTCCTGCCCCAGGTGCCGGTAGTTGGCTGGTGTGTCAAACCTTCGCATGTCACCCAGGGCACATCCAGGTTGCCCATGAGCTAAATGCTTATATTCAACAGGCAGTGGGTAATAGCACCAGTTCTGCACCTCAGTTCAGAGCCTCACTCACCAGTTCCCAGCTGTGTGACCTTGGGCAAGTGACTTAGGTTCTCTGTGCCTCAACTGTCTCATCTGTAAAATGCAGGAAGATTTAAAATAGTACCTCCTTCTATGATGGCAAATTCAAGGCCAGCCTGGGAAACTGAACAAGATCCTGTCTAGAAACAAAAAACAAAAAGGACTGGGTAGATATAGCTCAGTGATAGAGTGCCACTGGGTTCAACCCCCAGTACTACTAAATAAATAAATAAGCTGATGTAGTAGTGCATGCCTGTAACCCCGGGGATTCAGGAGGCAGAGGCAGGAGGATTGCAAGTTCAAGGCCAGCCTCCACAACTTAGGCCCTAAGCAACTTAATGAGACCCTGTCTTAAAAATACAAAGGACTGGGATGTGGCTCAGTGGTAAAGAAGCCCTGGGTTAAATCCCTGGCATATAAGTAAACAAATACCTCCCTCCTAGGACACTAAGATAAACAAAGTGCCTAGAACAGAGTGCTGGGCCCACAGCAAGTGCCTAGGGGGCGTCAGCTGTTGCTGCTTCATAAAACACGAGGTATGAAGGGCTTCAGTTGACCCTGCTGTCTAAAGAACAAAGCCCTAACTCCTTGGCTTGGCCCAAACCCACCTCTGCAGCTGCATCCTCTACGGCACTCGCTGTGCCTTACTCACTCAGCGCAAGGTTCCCTAGTTCTGGACACTTGCCAGGCCTTGGGCTGCAGGCTGAGGGGGCAGCTCTGAGCAGGACTTGGTCCCCACCCTGAGGGCTCTGAGCAGGACTCCACCCCCAAGGGCTCTGAGCAGGACTTGGTCCCTATCCCCAAGGGCTCTGTGCAGGACTCAGTCCCCACCCCCAAAGGCTCTGAGGCTGTTTTCCCCTCCACCAGGACTGTGCCTTCTCTACTCCAATTATCTCTTTCCATCTTGCACTGCCTCCTCCTCCACGAAGCCCTCCTTTCCTCCCCAGTAGGGAGGAATCGTGCCCATCCCTCTGGTGTGCCCCAGCCTGGTACCTGCACTACATTTAGGCCTGTGGGTGTTGATCTCTGATGGAGAGACCCTGAGCAGGTGGACAACAATCACCTTCATCCCAAGGGCCCAGCACAGAGCCTGGTGCATACATAATTGGTTAATTTGTAACCCTGATTTTCACTTGGCAGGGCCGTCTGTGATTTCAACCAAGAAAAATATAATGTACTGCTTGATGTCAGTCAAGTAAGATTCAAACATGACAACTTTGGGTAAGAGGCAGACCGTAAAAATGTGGCCATCACTCTGAAAGATGACACCCTTTGACCTTAGTATTACATGATTCATTACATTTCTCAGTGCCTTTTATACTTTTACATGAGAAAGTTTCCTGTGATTATTATTATTTTTTATGGTGGTGTGGATGGAAACAGGGCCTTGTGCATGCTAGGAATGCTCACTACCACTAAGTTACACCCCCAGCCCCTAATTAATATCTTTAAAAAGGTACAACATTATGGGCTGGAGCGGTGGCTCAGCAGTTACGGCGCTTGCCTTGCATGCGCGAGTACGTGGGTTCAAACTCCAGCACCACGTACACAATGAAGTGTCTGAGCAACAAAAGCACATGAAAAACTAATTAAAAAATGGATTCTGTCTTTCTCTCTCTCTCACTGTCACTCTCTCTTTTTAAGAAAATGTGCAACTTACAGGAGTAAACTGCTTCTTTACTTTTTGATAATAAGAGTCAGCCTGTATCCCTTTTTCCTTGGCTGCCAGGATGCTCACAGCCAAATCTAAAACTCATTTATTGGTATTCTTCTGGTCTTCACATTCAGATTTTCTTTGTTTACATTTTTCCCCTCTATTTTCCCTGATCCTGATTGTCTACTTCTATAGCATATCATTTTATTGATTGTAGTTTTGTTGTAACTCGTTATGGATCCTGTAGAATAAAGTGAGTTAGAAATAGCCCATATCAGGAGCATGCTTTCCCTAACACACTGCCCTGGAAAGGCAGCTGCAAGGTCTTTGACATGGGAAGACCCAGTCCAGAGGCAGTGAAGGCGGACCCGGGCCCCATCGCGGGTCCCCTGGCTCGTGGGACCTTAGCTATGTTGCTTTCCCCTCTTGAGGCTCATGACCCCACCTCGCGCCTGCTTCCCTCCTCCTTCCTCACCACCCTGCCTGCTGGCTCCTGCTCTCATGCACACCTCCTAGTCCTGACCTTACTGCGGCCAACATTTGGCATTACTCGCTGCACTGATGGCCCAGGTGACATCGAGCAGTCTCCCTCTCCACCCCCACCAGTTGCATCCCTATGCCACAGTACAGCTCTGTACCACCCACTGCGACAGGTTGAACGAAGTCACCTGCAGACAGTGTGTGCCCTTGCCGTGACAGCCAGGGAGCTTCCGATTATGAGCCATCAGCCAAAACCACTTCAGGGACAATCTACAGAACACCTGGCTCATCCTCCTCCAACTGGTACAGGTATCAAAACCAAGCCAAGTCTGCAAAACTGTCACAGTCAAGAGGAGCCCGAAGAGTCACAAAGACGAAATGCAATGTAGTGTGCTGAAGGGGACGGGAAAA